>BQNB010127422.1:0-14109 GCA_026074375.1 Tanacetum coccineum
TCAATTTAAAATAAATAGAATAAATTAGAGTCAAGAGAATTACAAAGGGAATACGTCAATTTGTTTGAACATGCCACCTAATGGGTAAATACCTATGTAGCACCGAAACGGGAACGGCAAAGGGATACGGGGACGATACGGGAACGGGAAACGGCAAAAATCAAAAATTCAAGATACGGGAACGGCATAGATACGGCAATAAGAAAATATAAAAAAATTAAAAATATATTGCAAGCGCATCCCCGTGAACATCTTTTATCCAGCTGCACTGTTCATATTGTTACTTTGTCATTTTAACCTCAAGTTTAACCAATAATAATCACTTTGAGTACACAACAATTGTAGTAAGCATTTCATCCCCTATTTGTTTTCGATGATCAGCCCATACGAAATATTTTTCATCCCATCAAAGGATTATAACAGAAACAAGGCCCAATTAATACTTGTGAATTCAATTGAGTTATTGAGATACACGGTTGGCCCAAATGTTCATTGTTAATACCCACTACTCGATATAAAACACACATACCTAATATTTAGGTCATACCAACCCTAATCACCTTAAAAAAAACGCAGTCACCAAATTTATATAGTCTTCACTTTTCTCTCAACTAAATCAAATCGCTTCCATCCTAATAACTCCAACCAAAAAGTATGCCAAATCTTCTTATGTCATCACTGAACAAACTAGAATCAAATACATAAATGATAAACCTTTTTACCAGTTCTAACCTTAATCCAAAACAACAATTTACTCGATCCCTTTTCTTTGGGAAACGACTAGGAAACGGCAAGGAAACGTTTCGGACATTTGGGAAACGGCAAGGAAACGTTTCTGGGGCGTTTCGGGGGCGTATCCGTTCCCACCGCGTTTCCAAACGGGAACGGCAGCCTTTTAGGCCTTTCGGTGCTTCAGAGACTAAAACTAATCCATACTACGTGCGTACTAAAGATAGTATTACATATACGCTTGTGGCCGCTGTTACGCTCTTGGTTAAGGAATGTTTGACTATTTGTTTAAAAATGTCTTTGAGTCGTATTAGGAGAGTGTCAAAAGTTAAAGTCAAATGACAAAAGTCATAATAGCTATAATAGGCCTATGGCCCATTTAGGTATTAGAGTTTTACCCTACTTTGTTGTATAAATACTATTTGTACTTTTTTTATTGAAATCAATCAATCAAGTGTAAGATAAACAATTCTCTTCTCTTCTTTACTTTTTTTAAAGAGCTCGCACACGCTAACAGTGGTGCAAATCTATCCATACTTTTTTTAAGGAGCAAGCACCCGCTAAAAGTGGTGCCCTATCCCGATACTATCTGCAAGGGTCGTATCAATTGGTGCTTTCATTGAGAGTTCTAAGTAAGAGGGATTTCGATTTAGAGTTCCAAAAAAATATTCGAGCTACTATTCATGGCATCGGGCAGCAGCGATCGGAACGCGAAAGACGCACTATCTAAGCTCTTTCAAAGGGGTACGGTGGCCGAATACCAGAATGAGTTTGAGATGATTATAAATCGAGTAACGGGGATCTCTGAATCTTTACTTAACATGATTTATATCTCTGGACTTAAACCGACTCTACAATGTGCGCTCTTAAGATCAAACCCCAAAACTTTAAATGAAGCCTTTTCATTAGCCCGTGAAACGGAAGCACGCTTCACGGACCTACAACTTTTGAAACTATTGAGGTCGAATCCTTAAACTTTAGGAGAAGCCTTCTTCTTAGCCCTTATAACAGAAGCACGTTCTAAGGATCAGCTGTCGTCTACAACAAAACAAGTAGTAACAACAGCGGACTACAAAACCAGAACTTGACATTTACTATGCTGCGTCAGGAACCTATTGATGAGGCTGTATTTGTGAAGGTGAATGATGAGACGAAAAGGTTTGGTATAGCAAAAAGTATAGAGGAGAATAATGCATTTGATGTTACTTCAAGTGGTCAGCCGGCGGCCGAAGTCGAATAGAGTGATATCGGTACTTAAGGATGGAGGTGGTGAATTTGGTGATATTTTAGATGAAATAAATTTAGGTTTAAGCAAGAAATTTGTGATTATGGTATTGGAGGGTAGAGATGTTTCTGGCAAGAAGAGTCGAAAGTGTTTAGTGTTACGCCCTTGGCAACGGAAGGCAGAAGAAGGGTGTTGTGTTATGTCCAAAGCAGCGGAAGGCAGAAGAGGAAAAAGAGTGTTAGCTGCAGCAGCGAAAGAGGAGACTGCACTCTTTTTGGAGCCTCAGTAGTTCCCATGTTCAATCCTGGTCCTGGTTCTTTTGCTGATATAAGAATATGGGATCCCAGAAACAAGATTTGTTTTAGACAACACCTTGAGGGCAAGGTGGTTTCGAATGAGTGGGGAGTGTTACGCCATTGGTTTAGGAATGTTTAAAAGTTTGACTATTTGTCTTGTTTGACTATTTATTTAGGAATGTCTTTGAGTCGTATTAGGAAAGTGTCAAAAGTCAAAGTCAAATGTCAAAAGTCATAATAGCCATAATAGGTCCATGACCCATTTAGCTATTAGGGTTTTACCATACTTTGTCTTATAAATACTCTTTGTACTCTTTTATTGAAATCAATTAATCAATCAAGTTTAAGATTAACAATTCTCTTCTCTTCTATGCTTTTCTTAAGGAGCTCGCACATGCTAAAAGTGATGCAAATCTTTCCATACTTCTTCTTCTCTTTTCTTAAGGAGCAAGCACCAGCTAAAAGGGGTGCCCTATCTTGATACTATCCGCAAGGGTCGTATCAGCCGCAGTCTAAACAAAAGTAATGCAAACCGCGGTCGCCACCATGTCTAAGCTTGTAAGAGATCAAGTTTTTTGACATGTTACATTGAATAATTGATTATGCTCATCTAATTAATATATGTATATTACATGCACTTCAACTTGCCTCATTCTACATAAAAGTTCACCGGTTATTATGGCATTCCATCTTCGTTGGTTTATAGCTCATATTATATTTAGGTATTCATATACTCGGTTATCAGTTATCGACCATAAATTTTCTTATATGCGCCTTTAAGCTATCTAAACTAAAAGCCAGCAACAATTTCAAGTACTTCAACCTCTTTTGCTAGGACTTCTACTTTATAAACTATCTCCATTAGCAAAAACAAGAAGTTTGCTATATCAAGATCTTCGATTGTCTTTGAAGATGAAAGTATCATCAATTTAGCTTAATGGATTGCAATTCTGAAAACAATCCTTGTCTTATTTTCTTTTTCGTGATACCGTCTCCTAGCTTACGCATTGCAAGTCCAAGCGACAACCCAATATTATTGCTTTGGCTCTTTGACTGCTTTTAGCATCATTGTTGAGGGCTGTGTATACGTAGTGAAGTGATTTTTTTGATGACGTACAAGAACGAAATGAATACTTATTTCTTTCTTAGTGCTTTGGTTTTATTTTGTTAATAGAATTAGTCATAATATATAAACTAAAGCCTGGTAATTAAAGAGTAATGTAGACCTATAGTGGGGATTTAAGTAGCTCTTGTATTTGCTGATGCTTCTCTTAATGACTGGAAATTCAAAAAATGCAAACAAGGGATGCCACCCTTGCATGTGCAGTTTTCCTGAACAAGGATTTGAATGATTTTCTTGTTATTTGTGTTGGTGGTTAAACACCCAGAACAGGGCATAGACAATCAATGAGGAGCTATATATCAATAATGATTACCAGATATAACATGGAATCGTGTTATCACTTTTCAAAGTAAACTATTCGACCCTAATGTCTAGGTATCATGAATATCTACTTGGGATAAGACCAAAATGTATGTTAATGATTTAGGCATAAATCAATAACCCTTGCACATCTAAGTGTTTAGGCTTTCTATATATGTCTAATGCATATGTTATGATCTCTATTTATAGTAAAGTTCACTCAACCATAGTCAATGGAATTATGAGATATTAATGGCTCATTAATCTATCCAAATTAGTGTCTATAATAATAGAGATTAGAAATCACACGACCAATTAAACATGGTCATTAATGTAGTTATAACTGCCATTAGAATATGTCAAAGCAGTTACAAGTATTTGAATACGTTCCAACGAAGTCATGCATTCAGTGTCCTGAACACTTATCAGCTAGCTTACTAAAGAGCATACAAACTGAAGTGTTCAAACTGAAAGACTCACTGATGAGTTACCCATTGAGGATAAGTCCTTTGATAGATTACTCTCTGATGGTGTCCTTCAGCTTACTACCCAGTGAGTATAACACCAAAGTCATCAGACTAATGAATACCATTCAGTTTAGAGTCACACTCACTGAAGAGTGAACTCATTGAACTTCATCAGCGACTTGAATTCCCTTTTTCCAATATCAGTGTTAGGGTTTTCAGTGACATATGGGTGTACACTTCGTACCTTCTGCCCCATTACCCGGTATGAACTGAACCCACAATTGAACTAAATTTCCATTAATTTGTTTTGTATGTCGTGGACTATGGGTAACTTGAGACACTTGACAAGTCAAAAACTCATTATGTGATGCAGGGGTGGGTCAGGTTCGGCTGGTTGATTTGTTAAAATAAGCTCGGGTCAAAACTAAAATCGTTTTTGCAAAAATGGGTCAAATGGGTTGGGTTACCCTGTCAGTATTCTTTATTCTTTTTCTTTTTTATACATTTGCGGTTTAACACAACTAATGTTATATATTATATTTCTATGTTTTTGTAATAATCGTTCTTTTATACTGCTTATTTACTAAGTTATGGATAGAAAAAAGGTTGGAGGGTTGACCCGCCCGGACGCCTAATAAAAAGCCAACCGGTTTATCCCCTGCCTATTCCGCCCAGTTTAAAGTCCGAACATGTTTAAGCTTGTTTTTTCGAGTGATTGATCTGATCTATATGGGCTTCATGCTTTATTATAGAGGCTGTTACTTTCAAGAAGCAGGGTATATGAAAATAAATGTAAGCGTGATGCGTGACACGTGAAAACTGCATACCAATAAACTTGTTGAAATGGTTTTGAATGGATCAATTAATAAGAAGATAACCACATGATACAAGGGATGTTCATAAGTTTTTCAGGTCCATTTTTGTTCTTTTTGGTAACAAGTCAAAACAATTAACAGAGTTATACAATGGTGCATATAGTGTCTAAAAGGCGCGCCTTTGCGGTGCCAAAACGTCGCTAAGGCATGAGGTGTGGCCTCTACGTTACGAAATGGACCAAGGGGTCGACTCTAGGCGTGGTGAGAGATGGAGTGTGAAAAGGCGCGCTAAGGCGTGAGACGTGGCGAGCCTTTTAGATTCAGCTCCGATAATTTTTTTTTCTTCAAAATGATGAATATTACATGTAAAGATAGTTTCTTAACTTTATTCATATGTACGACGCTTGATGTAAACTCAATATATATGAAATATGATATGAATATATAAACATATTTTGGGCCGCCTTAAGTTACGCCTTAAAAACACAAAGGCTATGTCATAACCGCAAAGGTGTGAGGCTTGATCATGCCATCATGCCACGCCTCACGCTATTTATAACCTTGGTTGCATACAATAGTCAAATAAAAAAGCTAGACCAATTAAGTATTTTGATGTGACTTCAATTCCATCTGTTTTTCTATACTGGGATCAATGATGCCATCGAGTTTTTACTTGACTTAGCTACCAGCCCCTCCTTTGGAATTCACAAGGGGTTTAGCTCTATCATGGTATTGTATGTTTATATGTGGTTGGATAATGGAGATTCAAACGTCGAGTTGTTCATCTTTGGTCGCGAGCAATCCTGTATAAATCGTTTCAGAATTCCTTAGAGCATAAGGTATGGCAACGAGCTAGCCTCGTCGTGTCCTATGTGGCACACATTCGGTGAAGAAAAATGCTCGCTGCCACACCCTTGTGGCTCACCGTTGGTTCGCCGAAGTCATCTCGTCTTCTACACGACGAGGAAAACGACAAATTGCCTTTGTTTTTTTTCTTTCTTTTTTTTGCTTTTTCTTCCGATTTATAAATGTGTGAGTGTTTGTGTGTGATGTTTTAAAAGAAGGGTGTTTAAAAAAATGGGTGGGTGTTGCAGGTTTTGTTTCCACGAAGAAGAAGATAAAAGGGTTTTTTTTTGTTTATTTATAAAAATTATATTTACATTTTAAGCCCTTATGGTTTTTATGTTTGTCATTTTAGGTTTAAATTTACAAATTTGTTTATAAAGTGTGTTTTTTATTTTATAAAAAATAAATTTGTAATTTTGTATTTTTATTTTTTGTATTGTATTTTAATTTGAATGAAATTAATTTAGTTTGTGTGAAAAAATAAAAACAAAAATAAAATTTGGAGTGGGTGATGCCCAAAGAGGAGGTTGAAACTTGTTATCAGTGAAGGGGTATTTTGAAGTGAGAGTGTTAAGATGAGATGGTACCCGGTGGGGCCCAAATGAAAAGTGTTTTCCTAGGGGTGTTGATCGGTTCGGTTATCAGGTTATTCGATTATTTCGATTCGGTTAGTTCGGTTAAATTTTTTTATTTGAGTCAACCCGAAAATCGAACCGAACCGAACTAGAATTCAATAGAACCAAACCAAATACCAAATTTGAATTCGGTTCGGTTTTTGGGTTGACCCGAATAACCTGAATTACACCATATTTATTTAAGAAAAAAGAAAAACAACATAGATATTTAGCAAAAAATACTATTTCAAGCATAAAAAGTGCTTTTTTATATTTGGATAAAATTTTATTTATATGTGATCAATACATATATATAATATATATAAAGAGTAAATAAATATATCTATATAATAAATAAAATAAATATATATATATATATATGGATGGGTTCTAGAGAAAACCTTAAATTGATAGAAAACTTAGAAAACTAAACTATAAGGTAGACTTTGCAAATAGCTCAAACTTCGAGGTACAATATAAAACAACACAAAAATGGGGGTATACATCTATCGTCTCATCATTTCCAAAACACTCAGATCAATCACTCTGATAAAAATCCTTCGATCTAAATCCTCCGAAATCAAAATCCTCCGATCAGCAACATGCACTAAATACTGATAAAAAATACGCAGCAAATTCCGATAAATAACACTCAAACGAATCTTCTTATGCAGGTGTTATATAAATTTCAATCAGCTCATTTTAAACTTTTTTTTCTTATTTTATCTTTTTTTATCTATACGACATAAATCAGATCATTAAGATTTCTATTTTATTTTGTGCATTATTTAGTATTATTGTGAATTTGCTAAAAATTAGGGCATTTGTAATGATTTTGGAGGTTTAAAATTAATAGTTTGTATTCACTTATTAAAACATCACATGAAAAAGTTAGGGAATACATTGTGTATGATTAGAGAATCAAATGACAATTTAGTGAATATGTGTAAAAAATGTTATTTGTGCATCCGTTTATATGTTTAGTGCATCAATGATCACATTAGGGCATCGTTGTGTATGCCTAATATATCTGTTATGTTTAGTGCATCATTGGTCATAGTAGGGCATCTGTTTGTATGTTTAGTGCATCTATGGACATATTATGGCATCAATGAGTATGATTAATGCTTATTTAGTGATTGTGAATGAATGATTGAGGTAAAGTTATTGTATTGGTAGCCTATAAAGTGAGTGTGATTAATCTTACGTAGATGCTTGAGTTTAGCGTTGATATTTGATGATATTAATGGTTTAGAATAATACCTTAGTTGAATTTCTTAAGCAAGCATGCATAATTGAATATGGCAACGAGCTACAAAATTGTAATGGTTGTAATCATGCCTTTTTAGTTAGATGAAATTCTTTTATTTGTGAAAAAAGTTAAGGCGACTAAAGTATGATGTACAATATGACTTAGTGTGTCCGATTGAATGTTTAGTGCATCGATGAACACCACATTAGGGCATCAATGTTTATGTTATGTTATTGCATCTGTATGTATGATTAGGGCATCAAATGTATGAATTAGGGCATCTGTGTATATTTTAGTGCATCTGTGTATGAATTAATATGTCTGAATTAATATGTATTAATTAGTGCATATGTGCATATTTTTAGTGCATTGTTGGAACTACTTGGGCATCTGTTTGTATGATGAGGGCATCAAATGTATGAATTAGGGCATTTGTGTATATTGCATTTACATGTTTTTAACTAATTCCCTTTATTTTACCTATTATACTACAGACCAGTAATGCTTAAGAAGTTTGAGAGCGGGGTTATGGTCATCCAAAATAAGTCTCACAATGATGAAGAGGCAAGGATTTTTTAGCATGTGACACTGGTGAAAATCAATTAAACGTTGGGTCACTTCTTTAGTGGTTCAATTGATATTGCATCTTTGAAAACTGGATTGTATCTGATTTTAGCTTCTGCATAAACATATGATTTACTCTTCTTTCTATTGCATTTTTTAGTATTTTATAGGATCATACCACTAGTACAAAATCCCGATGCCTTGCAAAGTGGGGTCAGTACTAGTGATGCTGCAAGGATACTTGGAATTGCTTCAACTATGGCCAATGAGCATCTGCTTGCTGCTGAGAGCAAAGGTACGTGATATGACTCGTATAATATTTAAATTAGAATTTAAAGGAAATACTAACTAAATACACATTTAGTATTATTAGGGCATCAATGAGTATTATTAGGGCATCAATTGTTTAACACCTCCAAATTTATAACAAGATTTGGGACCAACAATGGGGTGTTATTAATGAGTACAATAGTCATACATTATATAGAACGACTTGAAAAGAGACGTTATTAACATGTTCCATTTAAAAATGTAAAGATCAGAGTGCAAACGTTGTCCCAACATAAAGAAAGTTTTATAGAACAAGTTTGAAACGTCAAACAACCGTAAAAAAACATTGTTTTGAGGAATGGAAAATAAGTGATTTAGCAAAATCAGTTTTTAAGCGCACCTTTATCCTCGTTCCAAGCTCCAAGTCCTTAGCTTTGATTACCTGAGATAAACATGTTAAAAATTCAACAATAATGTTGAGTGAATCCATAGGTTTATAAGAGTGAACATTAGAACACAAATATTTTTAATCATCGAAAAACTTGTGGTGCAAACAAGCTTTATATATAATTGCATTGAGCTCGTGACACCGAAACCTTTGACGAGATACTATAAAGTTTGCCCCATTAGGTTAGGTACTATTGCTATATACCTATTTCATCTCAAATAATATATTCGTTATAGTGGGTGTTCCAAAAGGATTCATACCCCGGACGGGGAGTCACCCCATAGGCCTATTTATTACCATAACGTCTACCCATCACAGGTAGTTAACGATTCACGATATTAGGGTCTTTAGCAATAGGTACTCAAGCATTAAGCATACAATTCAGGTCTAGCATACCGAAAACAATTTGTGTTCAATTTAGTAAAACAAGCATGTATCCCCCTCACGGGTGTTTAATAAAACATTTAAAGTATTAAAGGCGAGGCTATGAACTCACCGTATGTAGATGATCGAATGAGAAACCAAGTATGAGAAGATGACTCCAAAGATTAGTCGAGACCTATAAAGCAAGTCGCGACTTAGAATGATATATGATATCATTATAATAGAATAGTTATACAGTACTAGTTAATAAAATCTGAAACAAGAACAATATTGCACCAAGACTAAACCAAAGTGTTTTTATAAAGTCTAATGGTGTCTAACCTGTGGTCATACCAAAATAAGCATCTACTAAGTCTCGCCCCTTAATTCCTATCTGAATCATACATGGTCACACTTTTCATTTTTCCAAACCTAGACGTAAAAGCCAATTTTCTGATTTTAACCATTTTCATGAGAGCATAATTACTAAACCATAAAAGATATAGCCATGAGGCTTTCACCCATGGAAAGGCCTTGAAGTCTACTTTCCAAAACATCAAGCCTCACATTCCAATTGTTTACTAATTTTTTAGAAAAGGTCAAATTACTAACACTAACTCAAAACAGAAAACTTTCTTTGCAGAATTTAGTCACATTCACATGACCATATCCCTTAATCCATAAAAGATATGAAGGTGAGGTTTTCACTCCTGGAAAACAACATGAGTGTAGATTTCAAAACATTAAGCCAATCATTCAACTAATTTACCAATCAACGGGAAATAAACTTTTACTAATTAACTGAATTTCTTACTTTTGTCGTTTTAGTCATAACTCCTAATCTAAAATAACAATGAGGTTGATTCCAATTGGAGGAGAAAGATTATGATATCTATTGTATAACCATATTTTAAAACCTTAACCTACTGTACAATAACCTGGAGCAATTCATGTTTTCTAACAAAATGTTCAGAATTGGTTAACAACCGTAAAACGGCCATATCTCCTTCATCCGAAATCGTTACAAGAGTATCCAACTCGCACATTGAAGCTTAATACTTCCTCTATCCAAATATGTAATTTTCTCAGTAGCTATAGACCAAAATTTTGGAGAATAAGCCACGACAACCTGCTGTCCCAAAACAGTCCGCAAAATCTTATTCTAGATCAATCAATAACACTTCCAAAACCTTAATTAATCCATCACAAGGCTACTAATCATCAAGATACATTATCTAACAAACATTTTTTTATCATTTACACTAATTAACCAAGTTTAACCATAATTTTTATGTGCATGTTCATAAAAACCAATAGTCACAAACATGCACTACTAAAATCAACAAAACCTTAAAAAGGGAGTTCAAGATAATATCATATACTTACAATAGGGGATTTTTGGAATATCAACACAAACCCTATGTGGGTTTCTTGATCCTAGCCGTGGCCATCAACACCCAAACATTATAACCTTAATTTTTCTTGCCTCCAAATCCACTTGTAATCACCTAGAATCGAACCATCATCATTCTTGTAGCCTTTAATTAAATCAAAGCCCTAAAATCTTCAAGTTCTTCAAAATCAATAATTTCTAAATCAAGTGCATGGTGATTTTTAATGATGGGGAAAGATTGAGGATAATTTTATGGATGATTTAGGGTTTATAGGAATTGATTTGGTGATTTTTGATGAAAGTTGTGGTGGTTTTGGATTTTCAACCGACGAACAGTGGGGGAGAGGAGAGAATACGAGTTTTTTTTGTTATCTTTGTGTGTGCTTTAAATAAAGGATATGTTTATATAAGAATGGAATTCATTAGTTGCTAAAAAATTAAAAAAGGAGTGTGCGTGTGTTGATTAGAGGTGCAAAAAAATCGGCTAAAACCGGTTTCCGGTTTTTAGAAAACCGGTTTTAAAAAAACCGGTTTTTCTAATAACCGGTTTCGGTTTTTTCTGTTTTTCCGAAATCGGTTTTTTCGGTTATAAATGTTCGGAATCGGTTTTTATACCGGTTCGGTTTTTTTCGGAATTTAAAACTTCGAACATTTATTTAATAAACTTGTTAATTATCAAACATTTAATTAAACAATACACCGGAAACATACTAAACAAATACAATCATAACTTTTTATTTGCACCGGAAACATACTAAAAAAATACAACCATAACTTTTATTTAAACAATACAATTATACAACTAAAAATATATAAATACTAATACATTTCGAGCTTCGGCATGGCCATCACCCGAAAACATATTAGTGTACTCAAGTATGTCGAGCTTCGGCATTGCCATCACCCGTTATACTCAATCCATTAAAAAAACAAAAAAAAAATGCGACATTTTCTCATGCAGTAATTCTTCTCCTCCCATGTGAACTCGGACCACCACGAGTTTACATCGAACCTTGACTATGGGAATACGGCTTGGTTTACATTGCTTCGCCTCACGGTTTATTATTTCTATCGGTTCTTCAATAAAGTGCAATTTGTCATCGAGTCGATTATAAATTCGATTTGTCGAGGTGATGGAAGTACCGGCAGATCGTCGGGAAACATCTTTGGAAGAAAATCACGAATCACCGCCTCAATTTCTAAACGTTTCTCCATCGGTTCTCAGAAGATGATGGAATTTCTAATCCGCCAATTTACTTACTTACGCTCAGACGTTTATTTCCAACAAAGAGTGACTACGAAAGGTAGTAAAGAAAAGAATGGAAAAGAATTTGACTCATGGAAACAGACACGAGACTTTTCTCGAGTGTTGAGTTGGATAGACTTACTTGCATAGTGATCATTGTTAAGGATACGCATAATTTTTTTTTTACTTTTTAGAAGGTTTAGGTAAAGGGTTAGTTTCAATAAGGTTTAAGGGTGACAATTACCAACATGACGAGGTTCCTTCTGAATTATACATAGGTGATCAGGCTATGTATAATTGAGAAGTAATATTGACATGCTTGCTTTCGTCAAAAATTTATCTTCGTGTTCGAGGTGATAATAGGATATTTTTGTAAAGTGGCAAGTTTGTATTCGTGGTAAAAATAAAATAGTTCTTGATATGGTAATAGTTTTATATATGTTTACTCATTTGTTATTTTATTTTTCATTATTATTATAAAGAGTTTTTATACGTGACAGAAATCGGAATGAAGTACAGGGTGGTTACAATTTGCTTATAGAAAATCTTTCGGTTGAATTACTATAATGAATAAGCGGTTCGCGAGACAAAATCGACACCATTTATAGGATTGTATTTGTTTATTTTATGTGAAAATGATATAATAGTTTAAGGTTTACTAGTGAGAGGGTTTACTATGGTCGAAAAGAATTATTTATATCTAAATTGAATTTAAAACATTTATAAAATTTATTTATTTATTTATTTATTTGTTTATTTTATTATTATTATTATTTTTAAAATAAATAAATGATTCACGAAGCTAAGTCAGTAAGATCTACAAGATGGTACTTAATTAATTTTTCGAAAAGGATAAAACATTTTTCGGTTTAACATAACGCCCTATATAAAGACATTTTTCCAAAAATGGTTTTTAAACAGTAGATCACCGCAAGCGTAAAGGATACTAAAACAAGAATAAGAATAATCAGAGAGAATAAATGTAAGAGACATCAGGGTTGTTTACAATGGCGATAGATCAAGTATAAAGAATGTCCGAACAACATAAAAGTAGTCAGAGGATATGGACATGAAGAGTCATATGTCCTAGAAGACCGTGAATCAGAAAGCTATAGAGTGTCATTCGCCGAATTTGTCGTTGCAACTAAGGAACGATTCGATCACATTAATAGTAGATAGATGTAAGCATTGATGGTATTAATGTATAGCAACGTTCAAAAGAAATGAGTGTAAGGTGAGAACTTTAGAAGTTGACTTCTCGGCGGTATGATTCTCACAATTCACATGAAGTAACGAAGAAGAATGGTGTATAATGTGTCAGGGATCAAGAAACACGGAAATGAAACAACAACAAAGATAAAGTTCCCAATTCATATGATAACAACTCACACAAAGATGAAGAATAAGATTAAAAGAATTGATTGTGGTTTATTAATTATAGAAACGCATTTATTAAAATACTCTAGTAATGGAATTTCCACTTATAATTAAGTTACGTTATTATTTTGAAAAGTTTCTATTTTTAGAAGGTTACCATTTTTGAAAAGTCCGAGTAAGAGGTAAAATCATGAAAAATGACAGATTTAGTAGAATAGGGTAAATTGGTATATTAAATATTTCCCGTCGTTACATTCATATATATAAAAGTTTCCATATTTAGACTCAAACGAACCCTATGGCATCTAAACCATGTTTTTATATTCTCATTCACTTAATTTTGAATTTTTATATATAAAATTTTCTTAAATGTTGACCTTGGTCTTGACCCGTCATAAATTATTTTTAAATTTAGCCCTCATTGATGAACATCTAAAACGATATACCGAACAATTTTCATGTTTTGGCCGAAGGCCGAAACTTACCAGAAAGACCATTTTGTCCTTTTAAGTGCTGCGCAAATTAAAAAAAATTAATAAGTGCTAAGTTTGTTTTTTTTTATATATATAAATTTTTAAATTTCAAGTGGCCATAAAAACTTCGTTTCAAAATTCAACCCAATGCCACTTTATTTCCTCCCAACCATTATACCAAGCCATGCCCAGTTATTTAACACACTTTCAAACATAAAAACTCATGTATTTCCAGAATCAAAGATTTAACACTTACTGGGTAGAGGTTAATACAAAGGAATCAAAACACATACTCACAAATTTTATTC
>BQNB010127423.1:0-19442 GCA_026074375.1 Tanacetum coccineum
GTTTAAACTCCAAAATGTGCGCCTTTTAGCTAATCTTTACCAACTGCTCCATAATTACTGCAAATAACTAATATAACAGATTAAGTACCAATTCATGCAATAATTATATCAAATGGATAATTTTCATAGAATAAATGATGGTATAAAAGTGACGTTATTTGATGTCATCAAATATTCCCCCACTTGAATCCTACTTGTCCTCAAGTAGACTTTAGAAAGTTTTGTAAAAAATGTATCCCAACCTAAGTTTAGGATCTTTTTCGCTAAGCATTTTTCTTGTTAGATTACTAGCACACAACCAAACACCTCACGAAAAAGGAAAATGAAAACACTCAAATCACTCGACTAATCTATGTGGTAACATGTAACTAATTCGCTTAATTGCTCGGCCGTGAAGAGTATCCTATCATAGGCTTGGCAAGGATACACATCTCCACCACTAAAGCTAAGGAGTAACAATTCTATAAAGCTAAATTGGGTTTTATTTTTAAAGGTTTAAAGGGTTTGATCACTCTTTTAATCTCTACCAATACCAATATTCCAGAAGGGCGACAAACCACATATATACACCTGTAACGACGGGATAGACATACATGATTGCGATTATTCCCCCACTCGAGTAAAACCAAGGGTTAGGACAAAGAGTAATAAGGGGTATGGATCTTCTAACTCTTTCTCCAATAGTAGTAAACCAACAAGGCGGACAACACCACGCATACATGGCCGTAACGACGGAATAGACATGCGTGATCGCTCACATCCTCATTCGAGTAAGACCAAAGGATAGGAATTAGGAAAGGGAAAATAATTGTTGTTAAAGAAAATGAAGCAAATAGATATAGTCCTAGGCACAATGTAGCTAGTTACTTTCCCGACCATCCCTTGATAAAGACACAAATTGGTAGACTAACTCACGTTTCTAACACGGAACAATCAACGCTTTTGAAGACACGAATCAGACTCAAAGAATATCTCGATCAATAGATCAATGAAAACAACCTAAGTTGGCGTTCCCATAACGGTCAACTCCCAATCATCCCAATTACAACTCTAGTGGCAACTTTCGCCACTTTATACATACTTTTACATAGTTGGTTTATATTACGTACCAACTCTAATACAACAATACTCTACAAACATCTTTTTTGTATTTTTTTGATTTTTTTGATTTTTGTTATAAACACTAAGAACTGAAAATAAAACTAATGTGTAGAATTTCACCATCTCATGACTACGATAAATCTGAATAATTGATATCCGATCATAATAACGAAGTAGTAAAAATACACGAGCGAACTACTACTTTTACATTCCTGTTGCATTGTGCAACTTCCCGACCTAACCAAAAATAGAAAATCACCATTGCATTGTGCAATTTCCTAACCATACCGTAGGTGGAAAAGATAGACTAAAGACACAGGAAATACAACACTTTACACAAAAGTAACTAGCGATTGATTAAGGACTAATCTAATAGGGTAGGCTAAGGTGTAAAGTTGTAACGAAATATTTGGGGTTTAATCATAAAGGAATGGCTCTACGGGTTTTTGTAACACCCCCAAATTGGGTCGCAACAAAATATGGGTTTGAGGGTGGTACTTCACAGATCAATAGCACAAGATATATATAGAACGACCATTTAAAAGTCGTTTAAAACTTATACAATGGATTTAGCAAATTGTTGTTACAAAAATCCCGAAGCTTTACTTGTTCATTATTTAGATTACAAAGATTTTAGTTCATAACAAATGTTTTCCCAAAATGTAATACAACCAAATCTTTAAGCATGTGCCATCTAAAATATAACCACCAATGTATCCCCTTGCACCTCATGCCTTATTGACCTCCTAAAAAACATTGCTTTAAAACGTCAACAATAATGTTGGTGAATTCATAGGTTTGTAAAATGTATAAGTGTAGGACCGCAAGATTTCCCCCGTAATAATACATCAAATGCAAACATCATAAAAATGCCATTACGTTTCCCTAAGCTCATGATACTAAAGCTCGACATATATGAATTGCAATATAAAATTGCCTACATTGCCCTTGATGATGTTTAACCCGAAACATCCTAAATCCGACATGGTATACGTTCATTCCTGGTGATAGCTAATCACCCGAACGGGGGCGTCACCCCCAAATAGATCTATTTATAACATTCGCACTTACAATCCAGTAATTAACCAGCTCATGATAATGGGCTCATTGGGTATTGTTACTTAGGCAAACACGTAATCATAATATAAAAATATCCACTTGCGTCCAATTGTAAAAACATGCATATGTTTCTCACCATAAAACTTCTAA
The DNA here is from genome assembly GCA_026074375.1 of Tanacetum coccineum. Classification (NCBI taxonomy): domain Eukaryota; kingdom Viridiplantae; phylum Streptophyta; class Magnoliopsida; order Asterales; family Asteraceae; genus Tanacetum; species Tanacetum coccineum. The sequence continues at coordinate 2,311 of BQNB010127423.1, forward strand.
ATCATTGTAATTGTAAAACATGGGGCTATGAACTCACTTCGAGTAGATGAATTAACAAGGTAAATCACAGAAAATGCTTCATGAATACGCCCGAATGCAACCTAATTGATTATAGGCTGTATGAGTAGTAAGCACCATGAATAGCTACTACCATATATAATTCTATATAGCTACATCACCATCTAATTGTGTTTATGAAATCATATTTAAATCGCATTTGATAAATAAATACTATGAGTTTGTACTCGTATAATCGAATAAATAATTCCATTATCTTTGTAAAATAATATTTATAAAGTTTAAGACGTGTATAAATATTATATAAATGATTCTATAATGTTTCGCAAAATATTATAAAAAAACAAACCAACACTATTCACGTCAGGAAATAGTGCACAAGTATAAAATAGTGTGTATCTTTCTCGTTTTAAGCCCATTTGGGATGTTTCTTACGTCCATGTTCTCGTATTAAGTTGATGTATCAAAATATTATATTTTGAAATCCCCTGGTGAACAGTGATTTTTACTGTTCATAACAATTATAAGCTTACTTTTATAACTTTAACTAACGTAAAACCCATAAATGTCGTATCTTATTCGTTTTAGATCCGATTTTAGTGATTCTTTCGAGCACGTCTTCGTAATTAAAAGTTTTATCAAATAAATGATGTTTTCAAAATGTTCATGTCTGATATGAACAGTAACTTTTATAAAAGTATTTATTGTCGTAATCGTGAAAAATACATAACTCCTTCATTATTAATCCAAAAATTATGATTCTTATAGTTTTAAAATCCTAAAATCATATACTAACTGATAAGAACATGTATACATTTTCATTAGATGTGAATAGTAATTTGTTTTTATAAAATTTATTTTATAAACGCGTTTAATTAACGTATACTTAAAATTTACGTATATCCTTCGTTATAAATAGTTTTTTTGAGTTCTCTACATGCCCACGATCCTTGTGACATGTAGTATTTTATAAAAATATAAAATATATGTGTTAAAACTCGAATTCAAACAGCCCCTTTTTGATATTTTCTTAAGATGTGTTTAAAAGTTATTTTTATAACTTTTTAGTTTTACCACTTTGTTACAAGTCCATTACAACCATATGTACCATATATCTTACATGCTTAGGGTCCTTAGTCCTTCATTTCTCCAATTTTTTTCCAAGAATCACAAGATCCGTGAGTTTACATACCTATTTGTCCATAACTTTATATATGTATACTTTTTAAGTAATTTGTTTATATATACTTTTTATATATAAACCACTCATGTACAATACTTATACATCCATTATAACATGATATTAACATCCATATATCATATCTAAAAGTTTACCAAACCATAAACAAGTGTAAAAATCCATTTTTACGGTGATTAACTACATAGGCCATTATATACACTAAAATCATGAATGTAAAGGAGTATTAAGGTTTTAAGTAACCTTAATATGAAGTATGATGATGAACAATATGATCTAAACCCTTTTGTAGATGACAAACCCAAGCTTTCAACACTTGAAAACCCTAATTCCAAGTAAACCCTAATCTTGGATCTTTCTTGTTTAACACATGTAAACCTTAAACCAAACCTTCAAACCTTCTTGGGTTATCTTAGATATGATGTAGGAACACTTGGAAATGTGGTAAACAAAATTTTATGATGGTTTTGTGGTGTATGTTTACCCGTAGCATATATAAGAGGAATGGAGGGTTGTTTTGTTTTCCACCAAGGAAATGGGTTATTTATGGTTTCTATCTACTAGTTTATGCATTATATATCCAAGGAATACATCAAGGAAACACTTAGATGAATTCTAGGAAGACTTGGTCAAGAATGCATGAAAGTTTTGAGAAAAATATCTAAATGTTCCTAAAACTAGAGAACATCCTATGAAATCAAGGAGATGTGTTTTGTATATAATATCTTTGTATCTTCCATCTCATATCCAGCCATAAGAGTGTATATGTGATGTTATTTTGCAAATTTTGAGTATTGGGTATAATTGTGGGTATTTGTTGAAGCGTAGAAAAGTTTTGGTGGTTCCGGGAATGCCTAAACGCATTTTATCGCAAAACGTAAACACTTTACGCAACCAATAAAAATAAAATGAACAAAGTTAATAATTTATCTATCTTTCAAAATATTACTATAACACTTGCTTAATATAAAAAACATTTAATTGTTTTGAGGCCCGTTTACATTGAATGATACTATTTAGCTTACGCTATTAACTTAACTATTCATTAAAAGCAAATGTCTATACAATACTAAAAATATAATAGTGAATTATTGAAGGTCGTAAATGACCCCTAAAACAAGGGTGTTATTATCTTCCCCCGTTAAATGAGCCTTGTCCTCAATGCCTAAGACCGGGCAACTTGACAACGGTGCGGTTCCCTTTTGTGAGAGATGTTGATATTTCTTTCGAAATTGATTCCCATCGCGTTCCATGTAAAGCTCAGGGCCGCGCCTAGAGTTCCAACGAACTTGAAAATTAGGATAACGACTTTTTTTTCAATCAATAATGCCACAATCCAGTGATTACTACTGTATCCTGGATGAAGAATGAAGCGTGTCATAATAATGAAAGTTCATCCACAGAACGGATAATGTTTCGTACGGCATGGGCACTATTTTAAGTTGGATACATGGAACGTATTATGAACCTTGATCAACTCTTGAGGAATCTTAAGCTTGTAAGCAACGGCTCCAACCTTTTCCAACACCTTGAATGGTCTGACATACCTAGGGTTTAACTTCCCCCATTTGCCAAAATGTACGACCACCCCCTTTTTTTTTTAGTTTCCAAGGGCGAAACCTTAAGAATAACACTATCCCCAACTTGAAATTCCATTGGCTTACGCTTTAAATCGGCGTAACTCTTTTGCCTATCACATGCGGCTTGTATTCTTTGCTTGATCTGGACTATCTTCTTGGTCGTCTCTTGAACTATTTCTGGACCGGTGAGTTGAACTTCTCCAACCTCGGCCCAACACACAGGTGAACGACACTTTCGACCGTAAAGTGCTTCAAATGGTGCAGCCTTGATGCTAGCGTGATAGCTATTGTTATATGAAAACTCGACCGATGGCAAAAGGTTAACCCAACCCTTTCCAAAGTCGATCACACAAGCACGCAACATATCCTCGAGAGTTTGAATAGTCCTCGCGTTTTGTTCGTCAGTTTGTAGATGGAATGCAGTACACATATCCAGACTAGTACCCAAATCCTTCTGAAGTGACCTCCAGAAATTTGATGCGAACCTAGGGACGCGATCACAAATGATTGAGACAGGTATCCATGCCTCGTGACTACCTCCTTTAGGTACATTCTTGCTAGTTTCTCCATGGGATTAGTTTCCCTCATTGGTACAAAGATGGCAGACTTAGTAAGTCGGTCAACAATCATCCAAATGGTGTCACAACCTTGTGACGACTTAGGAAGCTTCGTGACAAAATCCATGGTGATATTGTCCCACTTCTATTGAGGATCGCAAGTTGCACCCAACAAACTCGATGCCTTTGGTTTCAACTTAACTTAGTATATGTCAAAACATTTGCTAGCTTAGGTGGCAATGTCAGCCTTCACATTGGGCCACTAATATAGCTTATTCATGTTCTTGTCAGAACCCGGATGGATAAAGTATTTTTGATTTGTGGGACTCGTGCATAATCACAGTCCTCAAATTACCATATCAGGGCAACCAACTCCTGCCATTTAAGCATAGACTTCTATCCGAACAGGGTTCTAACTTCTCCTCCGGTATATCCTTCCTGATCATACCTCCTACATTTTCGTTATTGATGTTTTCGGGTTTCTGTGCTTCAATTTGTGCTTCTAGGATTTGTTTAGGAAGATCCAAGCCAATAGTCATAACTAAGGCTCAAACTCTTAATGATTTAAATCACTCCATCCTGCTTAAAGCATCATCAACAACATTTGCTTTCCCCGGGTGATAACGAATCTCACAGTCGTAATCATTAAGCAACTCTAACCAACCGACTTCCTCATTTCAACTCTTTCTGAGTAAGAAGTGTTGTAAATTCTTGTGATCAGTGAACACCATACACCTAGTTCTGTATAAATAGTGCCTCTAAATCTTTAGAGAAAACGCTACTGGTCCAAGTTCTAAATCATGAGTCGAATAGTTTTCCTCATGAATTTCTAATTTGTCGTAATGAAATTAAGAAAATTTCTTTCTCGTCTTTGTAGCATTAATACAAACACCCACCTTTATACAAGCAATCCGCAATAGACCTACGAAATCTTTATTCCTTCAGGTAAAGCAGAATTGGCGCATTGTCACAACTTTTCTGCTTTAATACTGGAAGGCGAGCTTCCTGCTTGTCTCCCCAACCGAACTTAACGTCCTTTCTAAGTAGGCTTGGTCGATCACTTGGTTGGCAAAGCCCCAAGGAGAGGCTCCGGCTTCGTGGGGATGAGTTATGTGGGGGTATATGTGTGATCTTTAGACTGGGTGTTGAACGTGCTGAAAGGATGGTCACGTAGTCATCCGCGAGTGTGACAAGCGACTGATGATATGGGTTGGTCCGAGTAACGTCCATAGGTTATGCCGACAGCTCACTTGGTAACACATGGCAAGCCTTGGGAGCCGCTGGGTCCGCTCCGCGGTACATCGGACAAACTCGCCTGACGTAGAACGATGCAACAATCATCGCTGATCATCGCACCTGAACGTTACTTATAGAGACATCCATCTATCATGAGATTGCGAGCACTTTTAAGAACAACATTGTTCTGGTATTAGCAATCTTCTTTCCTTACTATACAGCAAATTTCGAAGAGCTTGTCTACGAAGTCGTTAGAGTTACCTTCTTGTTCTTTGACAAAATTCATGTACACATATATTGCGGACATTCAATAAACTGACGACTCACGCTCTCAGAAGTCTATAGTGAGTCTCGTGGAGAGTAAATGAGAGCGAGATGACCTTGGTCTACTCTCTGGAAGAGCGTTGGCGCCCTGTGCTACATGTGCCACAAGACTTACATAGAAAGAGGCACATTAAAATACTTCGCCAGAGTGACAGATGTCGATGCAGAGACGCAAATGGTCAGATAATAGGCGCTGCGTGTGTAACTCAGTATGGACAGGCGATACCAGATCTAATGCCATAAGTTGCTGGACAATGACAATAGCATATGCTTGCCGTGACCGGGAAGAAATAATCGACACTACAAAATTATCTAGTCATAATTAAAACGATACTAGCATACACAAAGGCGATTGGGTAGTACATAGACAAAAAGCAAGGCATGGAGAGAAAGCTCGTCTATCTTGACTCTGATGCGAGTGTTCGTGGGCGCAATTAGAGACAATTCTCACGTAGCAATAGCAACTGAATCACACAGACTCAATCTGAATTTCACTCGATCTATGTAGATACCAGTACAGATCAGTGTCGATCTCTATGAGAGATCTGTGAGTCAGCCGATGACACCTATGCTTCATATCACTATATATATCTGATGTGCGTGAGGGTGTGCGGTAGAATGGCTGTCTCCACGGAAAATGAGGAGCGAGGGGGTTCACAGGATCGCAAAGAAGATTTAGGACCTACACTTGTCCTCATCATCTGTAGACTTGTAGACTCTTCACAACACGTAGGCAGTCTCACCCAAGGTGACGTCAGTTTGCTGAATCTATGATAAAGTTCCTTAGAGTCGGGGATTTCTGCTTAATGGGCAGCAGAGCAAGGCGGGCAACTCGCGTTAACAGGGTGCGGGATCTAGAAAGGTTTGAGGGACGATGGAGTGGGGCAGGAGCAACAGGAGAAAATCTCTGACTAGCTACAATCATAAAGGTCTGAGCACTGGAGTAGACTGACGACTTTGCTGTGAGCATCCCTAATTATACACATACAGAACAAGTCTTACACAAATACACACACACTACATAAGATCTTGTGGTGCCGTAGAGCGGAAGGAATAGAGGAGAACAAAGAAGAAATGCGCACCTGTCAAAGTCAAGTGAACCCACGACACCCTGCGAAACGTCCGTAGGCTTGACGAACTCGACTTAGCTTCAGTTAGGAGCGTTAAGCTCTTGCCGATATGGAGTGTCAAATAGCTATAGCCGCGACGAGGATTGTATAGAGTCATCATCTCCATCAGCACTTATCAGTGCGACATCTCGCTCTTACTAGAGTATAACATGTCAACAAGAACCAAGGAGCGCCAGACAAGCGCTAGTTATAGCGAGTCCCGTATGGTCTCTTCTCCTCAGTACTCACACCTTAAGTCTAGGCACTGAGGAGGACGGGTTCTCTTCAGAGATACGAAGAGCTTGGTTCTAGCGTGAATCTAGCTTTCTAAAGACCTTCGCGACGTATCATGATATGCGGGCAATGTTTACATCTTGAAGACTGCATCAATGAGAACACGAACGCGAAGCTGTTTCGGCTAACAATGCCCTGGATTTATATAAATGGGGGGGGCCGAGAGCTTAACTAGGCTTCACAAATGGTGGGACACTTATTTGAAAATCAAGATGACAGCTATGATGAAGCGCTTGTATACATACGCCATACCTAGCACTACCTATACTAACCAATTGATGACGGATCAACTAATCTCATAGGATTATCGATAAGAAGTAAATCAAAGAATCAACAGGAAATGCGAATAGGTGCGACTCGATCGTTAGTACAGCGATATATCTCTAATGGCGAGCAATGGATTGATGCCGCGAGACGGCGAGTAGCATCGCTACCTGCTACACTAGGCGATGTTTCTTCCGCGAGTCATTCGCGTCTGCGCGAGAAGTTTGTATAGATGCGATAGACATGTTCTCTGAAACTTCACATGAGCAGAAGGATTTGACTGGTAATGAAGAGGGCGGGGGAGTCTGTGATTACTAGAATTCCTCTACTGTTACACAGTAACTGTACAACACACTAGCAACGAGGTAAGATAGGCATACATACTGGTTATGGACAAGGTAGACAGCTAAACACGCTGGGACACATACAGATACTTCTGTAGAGAAGATGTGTGATGTGTTCACACCTGTGGACAGGAGACGCACTTCGTTAGATACTACTCTCATCACGGCATGAACTTTCTTGATGAATTACAGACTTCTTTATCATAGATCACAAGTAGCGAACCACGTACTAGCATCAATGAGGACTTAACCAGATGTACTCAGTCTTCGATATTCAGCTACTTACGTAGTCAAAATAGCGTTATAGGTCTATTTCAAGACACATCAATTCGTGAAGTGCGTAGGACAGTGATCAGTATTAGTAAAGAGTACCAACAATCACCGGTACACATAGGTTGAAGTATGTGAGTCAACACATTTGGCCAGTTTATATATATACAGAATAATTACATGATAGAAATAATATTTCTCGGACAAGTCTCTCACGAGACTAGAACTATGCGACACACAAGCTCCTAGACCATGCAACAGATATCAAAGACGAAACGTACAGCAGCTGATATAGGATTTACCACGAAAATTAAGATTAGTCCAATACAGCGTACTTATTAGCGTGCTTTCAGCCACATGTGATCACATTCCTCAAGTGTGAGAGGATGATGGTGAGGGATTGAGAGCTTGGAGATAGAGGAGAAGAGCGCTTGTGGAATCAGCTAGGCTCCGTCAAAGTTGTGAGAGAATGCAATCCATGAGCGGACGTACATAGGTTCTGTCATAACACGGTGCGATCGTATAGTCAGGCATCCATTTCCGTAAATGGCTAGTAATTTAGGGAATCATTTAACTACGGGTTCTGGGAACATCGACCTGTGGGATTCAGTTATCTCTTTGGGGGGAGAGTAATGCTGTGATCGCCCGCACGTCTTGTCCACGAAAATGGTCATACATAGACAATGAGTGTCGCATATGGGTGAGGCGCATATATATCACACTTCAGCAGATCTAGGTAGGCTCTACAATTATTCGGGTACATATCCGTCGCCAAACATTCATCTCGTGCAATTTCTGCACATTGTACAGTGCATGTCTTTCCATTGATGGTGAAATTTCGACGTATTGCGTGCATCGAGGACAGAGATTACTTACATCCACTTCTCTTTGTGCGAGTAGACCGGCCATAGGCATGACTAATTGCCCGTTAGTCTTAGGATGATTGGTAGTAGCTCTGTCTCAGTGATCAATGGAACTATGATCTCTCAGGAACAACACAAACTTATCTATAGGCCTATTATGTGTGTTTGCTATGGGTCAGTCGAGTGCTTGACCATCAGGACGGTGAGCGCGACTTTGCCATACTATATGCTCCTTGTACTGAGTCTTACGATTGGCATACTGACTACCATGCGATGAGCAATTGTCGACAGCATGAATCTGTATCGAATACAAGTCTCTATCAGCAAATCTGGATAGCAATCCGGCTCTCTGCGTGGTCAGTGGCAAGTGTGAGGCCTGTTGTCTAGATTGCTCACTAATTAGATGCACACCAAGAGACTCAGTGCTCATCGACATGAGCGGATAGTCTAATAACACCCGGTCTGCTGCTGTGAGGCTACATCAACTGGGGGGGGGGGGGGGGGGGGGGGGGATGGGGGGGGGGAGTTGGGGGGGGGGGACATACGTCGCAGATTCAGTCCATGCATTGCCGGGTAGGTGCCGGGATCGCGTAGCATCGCCGACCTTCAATATTTCCTCAACACTCATCCCTTGATTAATAGTTGTCATCATTTCCTGAAGATTACAGGAAACAAAATGTATATGAAGTTTCATCCAAGGGAAAATCATGACACTCCGTGATCCCAACATATATGTAAGGTGAGACCACGTCATGCAGAGATATAAGATAACAACAACCATGGCATAAATAAATCCACATCATACAGTAGCATGATCATAACCAACAACGTAGGTTAATACTTAATACTTTGTTTTACCTGAGTAAAAGAGTACAAGCTTTTCATTAACGCTACCAACCTAGTATTACTCAAGTTTAGTGGGATACAATACAAAACGAGCTACACTGACAAATCTATTTGTCTATGGGCCAGGGTGCTTCTCAAGATTCTAGATGCTAGCCTCTTATGTTATCTTTAAGTGATTTAATGTTCTCTGGTGATGGTGATACTGATGGTGGTAGTGATGATGAAGGTAGTGCAGCAGCAAACTCAGTAATGCATGCCTCAGCAGATGGTGATCGTTAGAGATATGTGTTAAAAGACATCCAAACTACCCGGATTGGTCTCAGAAAACAAGATGATATGGTGTGGAGAGGTGAGTGGTGTAGAAGCAGACTCATCAGTCTCAAATGCCTCTGTATTCTCAGCTTGAGGGGACAGGATCATCTATAGGATACAGAAGGGACGCTGCAGCTAGGGCCCTCTTCCTCCTCGTCCTCCTCATCCTTCTCAACATCATCATCATCGTCGTCATCATCATATGACTCATTATCATCATTGTCTTCCTTCGTCGACAGGATGGTCAACAGGATCCTCCTCAGGGTCCTCCTCATCCTCCTCTAATTGAGTCTATAAAAATAAGCCCAGTGATAGTGGCTGTAGTGAGACATCAGTAAGGTAAGGCTGATCCTCCATTGGTTCCTCTAGGCTCCTCATCAAAAAACGCACTGGAATCTCCATGGCTTTAGAATTAATATAAGACAGACGTGGTATGTAACCATCGATGTGAAAACATGACTGCTTGCAACGAGCAAAACTTAACTTATATAAGTATATTATATAAGATCGGTATGGTAAATATAATTATGCGCTCATGGCATAAATAAATGATGGTAAGATATCATATTCGATAGCTTAATGTTTAGGTAGCGTTTAGGACCTACGAGCTTATAGTGCTACCTTGCCTAAAGAAATGTTCCCCTATTTATATAAATAACCTTTATATAAATAAATGTAGAGTATGTGCGAAAGAATGCAAACTCATCTTTGTATATATACATAAGATCCTCATAGTAACGTACGTACTATAATATGAACACGTATATGCATCATGTAAGCATCTAGTAAAACTAACTAATGCAAACAACTAGTGTATGTGTGTCCCGTGAAAACCTCATTTGTATGAATGCAATGTTTGAAAACGATTATAGTCCAGCAAAAACATTTGACCTGGTTCTTTATAACCTTGGCTCTAGATACCAATCTGTAACACCCCTAAATTGGGTCGCAGGGGAATATGGGTTTGGGAGCGTTACTTCATAGATCAATAGCACAAGATATATAAGAACGACCTTTAAAAGTGTCGTTTAAAACCGATACATTGGATTTAGCAAATTATTTGTTACAAATCCCGAAGCTTTACTTATTCGTTGTTAAATTATACAAAGATTCAAGTTCATAACAAATTTTCTCCAAAATGTAAATGCAACCAAATCTTAATGCAAAGACTTCCAAATACCGACCACCAATGTACCCTTGCACCCTTCTACCTTATTGACCCCTGAGAACAACAAGCATTAAGGGGGAGAAGCATCAGGGGGGGGAGGGGGCAGGGGGGGCTGCGGGCGGAGGGAACTCTGGGGGGGGGGAGTTGGGGGGGGGGGGGTGTGGTGTCTCTGGTGGTAGGAGTGCATTAGGAGGGGGGGTTTGGTGTGGAATTGTATAATAGTGGTTAGCTGACCGCACTCACCTGGTATGCTTGGTGCGCGATATGTGACGAGCGCAGGATGAGTGGTCCTTGCCCTGTGAGAGGAAATCGTACATTTACATCGAACTGTACATGTAGAAGTGCGATATAACATCTTATACATGTCTTAAGTACACTGACTTCTACTCCCATCACAGAGCTACTACTGTTGACTGTACCTAAGCAAGCCTCTAGTATACTATAAATAGAATTATCAACACTCATACTAGACTATAATTAGCCGTCACTCGATCAATAGTACCCACGTTTATACAGAATGACTCTACACACCAGACAAGACATGAACAACGTCCAAATAGTCATGGCGCTCATCGAGTCTATAACGTTAGGTGACTGCTTAGGTGAGAGTGGACTATATCGATCACGCCTTATCGATGGATACGCGTAGAATACTTACCGAACGAATCATAGTGGCATCAACCCACATAAAGTAATAGATTCTAGTGTACATAACAGAACACTTGCGGGTGCGACACTCGGCGTCATTACTCAATAGCGAATAGCTGCATCCATGAGAGAAGTAAGTAGGAGTCTACAAATTGACGATTAAGCACTGCTAACGCCTACTAATATGGCAACAACCTGTAAACACAGATTCTATAATAGTATGAACATCTGATACAACTACTTGCGCCAAGATTAAAACGGAGATTCTCTAAGACGCATTACTTCTAAATCACCCTCAATCACAGTATCTTTAAACTTAACATATACAAAATGCTAAAATCGTTATGATTTGTCTATGAGACTACCAAACACTACGACTCTTGGGAGGAGGAGGAAGAGACGGATTTCTTCTTGTCTTATCACCTCTATAGTGATCTAGTCTTACAACTTCGCGAAATTGCGACACAAGCAGAAACATACACACAACATACAGTCCCAGATTACTTAATCAAATTTGGGTTGTGGCAATGTTTGATTAAGAATAGCTATGTATCTCTATCTCTCTATATCTCTGGTGAAAAAATTGAAAGTAAAACACATCACTTGACAACTATATAAACTTTGAACAGATACACAGACTTTGTGTACTACTATACATTTGTTACGAACACAAACACGGTTTTGTGGGGTCAACAGTTACTGGGGTTATACACTCTATATACAGTTACATTGAACACTACATCATACTGACTTGGAATCTTTTTTTGTTACTGGTTATAGATATTGGGTTAGTGTATTCAGGTCTACTCTTACTAGTACATACAAACACACAACACTCAGGACACACTAACTACAGCTACATATTACTAGGTCGTCTACAAGCGTGTAGTCTATGTCGACTTTGAAGCATATGAGACACTCATCGTAGACCATATTGTAAAGTTTTAAGAATCATACTGAAACAAATCATCTTAAACACTAACGATACACACAAAAATGCATAGATATTATACTGTACTAATAGGACACACAAGATTCTCTTTTGAAGGTCTTATCGATGGAGCGGTAATCTAAACACAGGGACACACAACGCACAAAAAGCCAACAGTCATATATCAGAGTTCTGACTAATCACGTATATACATTAGCGCTATTCAAAGTTAGACCACAATCACTAATACACCTCTACTTATTCAGACAGGAACACAACAATTAAGCTATATATCAAACTCGAATTTCTTCTGCCTATTCTCTCCGCGCTTCTAGCGATATAACCTATCTAAAGGTTCTTGCGGCACTGGAGAGCTCAGAGACACGTCAGAAGCATAGATAAAGGCGAGAATATATGTACGCGATTCAACAACAAAAGGACTATGGAGTTAACAAAAGCAGCATGTCTAAATTAATATGATACATTCTTTAAGAGATCCCAAAATAATCAGAAACTGCCAAACTTCTTCTACGCTTCTCATGGCAAGAGTTGGCGATAGTCTACACTCAACATGTAGCACCAAACACACAGCTATAATCGAAGAACACTCAACATATTTGTAACGTCAGAATCCAGTCATACCATGCAAGACACAGAAAGACTGATAGCGTCAATCATCTACATTATGTAGTGAGTCATGCTCTATTGTGTGTTCGTATCTCATCATTTATCCTCTAACAATTTTATGGTTAGGTCGGTCAGGCAAAGGGGGGGAGGAACGGATGCGTTGTGAGAGAGTGCGGGTTTACCTATCTCTTATTGAGTCTTCTCTGATCTTTTCATGCCTTGTTCATATATGAGCTAACTAATGTCAGCTATAAGCAGTCTATCATACTGAGTAGTTTTAGACTGCTTGTACCCCAAACACGCCCTTCGTATATCAACGTATCACGATTGCGTCTAACACGACGAACATAGCTAAACTATTCATATTCATCTCGACACATCTGCATAGAGTGATATCAATGTGCGTTTGAACTAGACAGCTAAAGTACTCACATAACATTAAAATACAACAGACTATATTTAGTATATACTACTATATCTACATTTACTAAGCTGTGAGACAATACCACTCATAGAGTATTATAGTACCAGTACTTATCGAATACTGCAGTTCTGTAATCTCTGTCTAGGTACTCCAAGGCTGATTACACTAATTTCTGTAAACTTAGAGCGATCTACTCACTTCACATCGGAGAGACAACAAATAGTCTCTTACTGGAGTTAACGCATAAATGCTTGTGAAGACTAACGAGATAATAGACAGCCATGTATAATAGTCAACATTAAGTGTTCACTATTAAGAGAGTACATGAGAATGCAACAATAAAACTTACACAAAAATTTAAGTAGCATAACACACACATACAGACAACTATACACTACGGACAAGCGATTAATAAAATACATATAGCCACATAGGTATTAAACAGAGATGTTCTTAGGTCTGACAGAGGTCTATTTCACTTTGGATTTTCTGGTGAAGTGTATTGGTATCACAGCCGGAGCGTATCCTATACAACTGATAAAAAACGTAGACATTTTCACAGCATGCTGAATATGTCACATTTTTTTATCTCCAATCACCCCCAAGACACTTCTCTCTTTTTCTATAAATCGTGCTTTAATCTACACGTTACATTCAAAACATATATATGCAACACTAAGAGCTGCTTCGCTACTCTGCGCTATACATCGGTTTTTCGAGGTCTCTACATGCCCACGATCCTTGTGACATGTAGTATTTTATAGAATCATAAAATGTATGCCTTAAAATTCGAATTCAAACAGACCCTTTTTGATATTTTCTCAAAATGTGTTTAAAAGTTGTTTTTATAACTTTTATTATCACATGTCTTCCACAGCTAGGGTCCTTAGTCCATGATTAGTCTAAAGTTTGTCCAAGAATCACAAGATCCATAAGTTTACATACTCTTTTGTCCATAAATTATATAGATATACTTTTTAAGTAACTTGTTTATATATACTCTATATATATAAACCAGCTATGTACAATACTTATATATCCATTATAACATGATATCAACATTCATATAACATATGACAAAGTGTACCAAAACATAAACAAGTGAAAAAATAAGTCCTTAGATGGTGATTAACTACATAGCCATTATATACACATAAAAACTCTAAACCAAACCTTCTAAACATCTTAGGATATCCTAGGTATGTTGTAGGAATGCTTGTATGTGTTGTAAATAATTTTGTATGGATTGTTTGTGTGATTTTGAGCTTGGCCGTAGGTAAGAGAGCAAAAGAGAGAGGTTTTATGTTGTTTTCACCTTATGAAATGAAATGTGTGTGTGTTCTCTTCTAGCATAAGACTTATATATATCTTTGACTAGTCATTTACCACTTGTATAAGTCTTAAGACTTGTAGAAACAAGATGAGGGAATTAGGGAGAAAAGGTGGTAAAAAACACTAGTCATGGACATAAGACTTAATGAGGTGCATTTGTACAAGTCCTAGTTGATCATTTGTGAGCTCTTGGTCCCCTTGGGATCACATTCTACCCAAAATTTTAGGGGAGGGAGGTGCTAGTTGGTGATTTTTGGTATTTAACAAAATATCTTGCATTTCTTGAAATTTAAATGTATAAGGTTAAAGTGTAGATGTATAATTGGTAATGTATAGGTTGTAGTTAGTTTATTTTATGTAAAATATGACTAACAATGTTAATATGGGTAAATTTTTATAAAACTTTAGGTATGTATAACTGTGGGTATTTGTTGAAGCGTAGAAAAGTTTTGGTGGTTCCGGGAATGCCTAAACGTATTTTAACACGATACGTAAACACTTTACGCAACCAATAAAAATAAAATGAACAAAGTTAATAATTATCCTCAAAATAATTACTTAACACTTGTTTGATGTAAACATTTAATTGTTTGATGCCCGTTTACATTGAATGATAATTTTTAGCTTATGCGATTTAACTTAATACTTGAAATTAAAAGCAAACGCGTACAATACTCAAAATAAATTGTGACTTTATTGACATCGTAAATGACCCTAAAACACGGGGTGTTATATATTAACCGACAATAGCCATATTTAGAATGATAAATCATTCATGGATTAAACATGCAAAAATAGAATAACAATAATTATGTGAATGAAAAACAAATTCCAAGCATCTTTATTCATCAAATAAATATTGTCTTACAATTCCAAATTATCCAAATACTAATTAAACATAGATTTACATGAGACTACTAGCGGGTATCAAACCAATTTTCCTAGTCAATTCAGAATGCTTAGGAAATGCTAAAGCCTTTGTAAAAGGGTCAGCTAGATTGTCATATGTGTCAACTTTTTCTATCCTCACATCGCTCAAATCAATGGTTTCTCAAAGATAGTGAACTTTTGCGCGAAAATGTCATGCACCTTTAGTGAATCCATGATCATTTGCTATTGCACATATTAGTAAATTGAAAGTGTTTCTGCGCTCTTATAGATCGACACCCTACTTACCACGAAACTCCCATCGATCGGGTACACTGCACGTGAAAAGTGTTGTTTTAGGTAAAGTCGGAAAAAATAAATTTAAAACTTAAAAGCATAAATTACACCTACACGACAACACAATCAGTTATCAACAACGTTAGTCATTTTAGTTACAACGTTACTCCCTTAATAATAACTACCGTCTATATTGTACCACAAAATTGTTTTTTCTAAATAATTTTTTTCTAAATATCTTAAAATTTTATACACTTTCTTATACACATTTTGTACAAATTTTTTATATGCACATTTTTATACACCATTCTCATAGCACAATTTATACACATAAATTATATATGACAACGTTTAATACACACACAATTATAAACAGTAAGACTTTTTATACACAATTATATATACATGTTTTGATACACACATTTTTATATACATGTTTTAATACACATATTTTTATACACACATTTTATACATATTTTTATGCACACATTTTTATACACACATAATTATACACACATATTTATACACATCTTTTTATATACACATTTTTATATACACGTTTTTATACAAACATTTTTATACACATTTTTATATACATGTTTTTTATATACACGTTTTTATACACACATTTTTATACACACGTTTTTATACACATATTTTTATATACATATTTTTATACACATATTTTTATGTTCACGTTTTTATACACATATTTTTATATGCATGTTTTTGTATACGTTTTTATATACACATTTTTAACCACACATTTATACACATTTATATATACACATTTTTATAAAGACATGTAAATAAAAATATTTTAAAAAGCATGTATATAAAATGTGTGTATAAAAACGTGTGTATAAAATTGTATGTATAAAGATGTTTATAAAAATGTGTATATACAAACGTGTATATAAAAATGTGTGTATAAAAATGTGTACATAAAAATATGTGTATAAAAATGGGTATAAAAATGTGTGTACAAAAACGTGAATAAAAACGTTTATATAAAAATGTGTGTATAAAAACGTGTTTATAAAAATGTGTGTATAAAAAAGTGTGTACAAAATGTGTATAAAAATTTGTGTATAAATGTGTGTATAAAAACGTGTATATAAAAATATGTGTATAAAAAAGTGTATATAAAAATGTGCGTATAAAAATGAAATGTGTATCAAAAATGTTTATAAAATGTGTGAAAAGACATGTATATAAAAATGTGTGTATAAAAACGTGTATATAAAAATGTGTATAAAATATGTGTACCTAAAAACGTGTATAAATCTTAAAGATATATAGAAGAAATTTTTTTATAAGAAAACCAAATTTTGAGTTATGTATAAACGGTCGTTAGTATAAAGGACTAACGTTGTAAGTGTTCATTGCAAACGATCGTTAGATAACGAAAAGAACTAACGAATGTTAGTCTCAAGGACAAAAGCTGTAACGGGTCAAAACAATGGGGAGGAGATCCGTAACAAAAATTTTTTTGAACCATTTGTAAAAAGTGTAAAAGTCGCTGATAGTACAAAAGTCACAAGTCGCCTATATCACACATATCAATACTGCTTTCACAAATATTTGTGTATATATAAAAAAGCTAACTTTAAAAATTCGCCT
>BQNB010127424.1:1655-19442 GCA_026074375.1 Tanacetum coccineum
CACCGTCAACACGGTACAAAATATGAATAAACTGACAAAGGTCAAATAGTCAAAAGACTATTAATGAAATATTCAGAACACAAAAAGGGCAAAGGTTACATTCTACCCCCCTTAAAAGGAAATCGTCCCCGAAATTCAACTACTAACATTACTAAACAAAAGTGGGTACTTCAATTTCATCTGATCTTCACGTTCCCACGTGAATTCAGGGCCACGTTTCGAATTCCACCGAATCTTGACGATGGCAATCCTACTACGCTTCAACTTCTTAAACTCTCTTTCCAAAATTTCCACAGGCTCTTTCACAAATTCAACTTAGCATCACCTTGAATCTCATCCAAAGGCACTTCAGCGTTGGATCAACCAAACACTTCTTAAGGTTCAACACGTAAAACGTGTCATGAACACCATTTAATTCCTCAGTCAAATATAACCGATAGGCCACAAGACCTACTTTCTCAATAATATCAAACGGTCCAACAAACCTAGGTGCTAACTTCCCTTTCTTCCTAAAGCATACTACACCTTTCCAAGGCGACACTTTAAGCAAGACATAGTCACCTACACTAAACTCTAGAGGCTTCCTCCTCTTATCAGCCTACACTTAAAACTCTAGATGGCTTTCCTCCTCTTATCAGCTTAACTTTTCTGACGATCACGAGTATCCTTATGTCTATCCTTATTGCGAGATCTCTCAGTAGTCTTTGCACTAACTAGGTCACTTTCAACGACCTTCTTCTTCCTCAGCCAACATAAATGGCGAACGACACATTTACCATTACAATGCCTCAAACAGATCACATACTCAACTAGAATGATTTAACTATTGTTAGACGAAACTCAACCAACGGAAGATGAAATCATCTTAAACTTCCCCGATGTCCCAGGACGCCACGCTCTAAGCATGTTATCAAAGTCTGAATAGTACGCTACTTTATAACCATCGGTCTGAGGGTGTTAAGTCAATACTCATGTCCTAAACTGTCCCTAATGCCTTCTTGCATTGACCTGCCAAAAACCTTCAGTGGGGAGAAAAGACTAAACGATTCCGATATAATCGTGATGGCACACCTTGTCTAGAAACATCTACATGTAAATACAAATTAGGAAACTTTACAATTTTATTATTCCTCACGCATATGTTGAAAAATGTGCAGGACTTAATCAATCGGTCCATAATGACCCAAATTAAATCCTGCCCACTTACTAGTCCTAGGCAACTTAGTCACATAATCGATAGCTATCCATTCCTATTTTCCATTATGGGCAATCTCAGGTTGCTGGAGCAAGACCAGAGGCCTTGATGCTAAGCCTTAACTTCAAACAGTAAAACACTTACTTAACATTACTCAGCTATATCATTTTTTCATTTTGGGCCATCAATTCCTATCTCTCAAATTTCATAATCATCTTATCAGCAACTGGGTGCTCAGGTAATTCGACTTATTGGG
Organism: Tanacetum coccineum; assembly: GCA_026074375.1. Classification (NCBI taxonomy): domain Eukaryota; kingdom Viridiplantae; phylum Streptophyta; class Magnoliopsida; order Asterales; family Asteraceae; genus Tanacetum; species Tanacetum coccineum. Next base: position 3,107 of record BQNB010127424.1, read on the forward strand.
GCTTCATCCATTATCAGTGGTTCTCACTCACCCTTCAAAGGTACCCTTATTCGTTCCTGGTAGTATAATGGTCCATCACTTCTTTGATCTATACATCCTCACACCCTTTCTGCAATCCTGCAAAATCATCCACATCCTCCTTCTGAGCCGCCAGTATCCTATCCTTGATACTCGACTGAATGATCATATTCATAGCTCTAACTCTCTTAGGCTTTACTATTTCCTTCCTACTTAGGGCATCAGCCACCACATTCTCCTTACCAGGGATGTAGCGAATTTCACATTCTAATCACTAAACAACCTCTATCCAACGACTGATGTCGCATATTCAACTCTTTAATGACTAAAGATATGTTGAAGACTCTTATGGTCGTATAGATGAGCACTCTTGGTACGCCTTACAGATAATGTCTCCAGATATTAAGTGCAATACACGATAACACCCAACTCTAAAATCACTGGGTTGTAAAATGCTTCTTCATGAATTTTCATACTGTTCTAAGACGCAATTGGCTATCACTTTACTCTTGTTATTAACACACACCTAGGTTCCTATCCGGGACGCATAACAATATACTACAAAGTCTATTCTGGTCCATCTGGGGAGAGAAGCTAGGAACTGGCGCCATTACATAATTATCCTTCAAGGCGGAAATAGCCAATTCTGTTCCTCACCCCACTCGAAAGTCTTACTTTTCTAAGTCAAGATAGTAAGAGACTTAGCTATCTTAGAAAAGTTCTCAATGAACCTACGGTAATACCCTGCAATCATAAAGAAAGACACGATACCTCTCTTTGGTGTTCTAGGATGGCTTTCAATTCTTAACAGCTTCAAATATTACTAGGGTCCCCATGTATCCATTACCATTTATCACATGTCCTAAGAATCTGCCACTTCTCTTAGACATAATTCACACTTAGAAAACTTGAGCATACAGTTGTTCCTTTTGAGCTGTTCCAGACCAACCTTAAGTGTTCTCTATCGCTTCTCTAGAGTCTTAGAGTAGATTAAGTTATCATTATAAACACTATCATAAACTTATCAAGATACGGACCTACACAAACTCTATTCATCAAAATTATAAATATTGCTGGTGCTTAGTCAGACCTAAGGCATTGCTGTGAACTCGAAATGTCACCATAACGAGTTCTTAAACGCAATCTTTGGAATGTCTAATCATGCACTATCAGCTGATGGTATCCAGGACACTTAGCTCTAGTCTTGAAGATAACTGAGACCCTTGCAGTTGATCTTATGATCATCTATTCTTGGAGTGGTAACAGATTCTTATTTAGTCATTGGTTCAACTCTCTAATAATCAATACCACGTCCATAAAAGAACCATCTTTTCTTAACATAATAATATACGGCCACTCCACAAGGAGACGAACCTTGGTAGAATGAAACCTTGGTCATTGGTGTTCATTGTTTGTCCAGACATCTCCTCATTTCAGAAGGTGCCATATGATAGGTGACTTTGCTACAGGCGTTGATTCAGGGATTAAATCTAATTTGATACTCAATTTCCCGAATAGCGCGGTTAATCCAGATTAGATCATCCGGGAATCCCTTAGGAAATTCTCGATCTACTTCAATATATTTCTTGTTTCTTAATACACGATTAATAATATAAATCTCACTTGTCATCTGGTCTCTCTCCTTAATATTCTTAGCATCTGGCCATCTGGTAGTGGCATCCTCACTACTTTCTCATGGTAAACTATTTCAGCCTTATAATTAGACAACCAGTCCATACCTATAATCACATCAAAACTCCCATGTCTAAAAGGTATCAAGTCCGATCGTCAAAGCATGACCTCGTTTCTAGAGTTTGCAGACATTAATAACCTTATCAATCTCTTACTAAGCTGTCCGATGCTATCTCAATCTCATAGTTGAAAAATAATTCACTGGGCTTTAAGCCGAACAGTTGATAAAAAGTCAGTTTGGAAACAAACTATTGTCGGCACACCAGAGTCAAATAGGTAGTGGTCAAATGATTATTCAAAGTAAATGTTTCCGTACAATGTTCGGATGGTTTGGCGAGCGTCCTCTACTCCCTAACATGAATGCCCTACCCCTAGCCTGGTTCCTTGGATTCTACAGACCCTAAACCCCGTTTATTAGTAGAACTTGATTTGGACAATTTTCTTCATGTCCTTGTGCTCTATTCCACTAAGACAAGCGTGGCTGAGACATGGTCGATTCTACCCACACTCATATCATGCCCTAGCAGGTGGGTTTCTTAGCATTGACAGGGTTCACATTTCTTGGACACACTCTTACAATCATTCCAAATGACCCGAGCGGTTGCAGTTGTAGCATATGCGACAAAACCCACCGGGTGCGTGGAAGGAGTTGCAGATGGTACACAAAGGCCAAGTACCCGTATTCTCTCTTCCTACATGATTTACACTAGTAGCAAAAGCATTCACAGTCTTAGTCGTCTTATTATCATCCCTTCCACTCCTATCCTTGCTAGGTTCCCCCACACTTCCTCTTTTCTCAACTTTCTTAATTGACCCATTTCTTACAGCCTCATCGGTCAGTGCACCAGAAATCTGCATAACCTTTTGTATAGTCTTTGGCTCTATTGCTGTCAGCATCCTATGGATCTGTAAAGCAAGGTCATACACATACCTCCCAATCATCCTACTCTCAGGAATTACCAAATATGGAACTAACCTAGCCAACTCATGAAACCTATTAGTATACGCAGCATGGCCAGCCCTGACCATGGCGTGATTCCACAACTCAGATTCCAACTTTTGCATCTCATGACTAGGACAAAACTCTTGTATCATCATAACTTATGTATTCATGACATACTAACAACAACTTTTCGGCTAGTAAGCGTCGCGGATCTGAGGTTCCACCCTACGTAAAGCCAATTACCCACAAATGTACCTGTAGTGTATTTCACTTTTTGATCAACACTACATCCAACTCCTATCATGCATTAAACTTCACATTTTTCTCAACACAACGAGGTATAGATCTACAAACACCTCCTTTACCATCATATTCCTTAGGGTTACAAGCTAAGAACTCCTTATATGAACAACCTACCCTGTTGCCATTCACTTCACGTTCCCAACGTTCTCCTGAATGTTCTCATTAACCACATTACCATTCTTATTTCCAACATTTCCTCGATTACTAACCTGAGCTAACATGGCGGGTAAGAGGTTCTGCAATTGTTGGGCAATGATCATTGAAAGTGGGTGAACCCCATTGGCTCCATCTACATTCCCATTGACTCCCTCTACACCCCCATTAGCTCCCATACCTTGGTCATTTCCTGGACCCTTTCAATTTATCAAACCGCTCATATTACTTCCTTAGGTCTTCTACCCCTCAACTCTACCATAACGTTCCACCTGTTCACCCTCCTAAATTGATTTTTGGCAGCAGGCTGGCCAGCCACTTCGGGTTCTCATTCTTGGCGATTTTCTATACGAGGGAGAAACACATGGGCAAAGTTTAGGTAAGTGGGAGACTTTATTTTTTATATATATATATATATATATATATATATATATATATAGAATATCTCACTATATATATACCGATATACACATAACACCACCCTACGGTGTCAACATCAATTTGTGTGAATAACATTACTAAGTATGGGTGAGTTGTGATACACTTATAATTACGTTGGCCACCGTACTTATATTCGCATCCTTTCCCATTCATATTCAATATTGAGCCCACCCATTTCAATGACTGACATAACTAAGGCACTAAACCGCGAACACACAAAGGCACACAAAAGCGGAACACATGCCTCATAGATCTATACGCACTAGACGGACGGAATCTTAGGTTATTGATTAGGGCCAAATTCCACTAGTTCTCTATAACCTTGGCTCTGATTACTAATCTGTCACACCCCGACATTGGCGAAAACTCAGGAATGCAACATAATGATTAATCATAACACAAGATACAAAAATAGAGAGAACTACCTTGCATAAACTCCAAGTGCTATGAAGACCATCAACCTTGAACAAACTCAAGTGATGTCCCAAATCGCTACTAAAATCCACAATCTCTTACACTTATTCAACTGCCCACATAGGGGACCATAATCCAAAATTAATCCAAAAACTTCCAAATACCAAGATGTCAAACAACAGGACATGCAAAGTCTTCAAACAAAAATCCACACGGGATACTTCTAAGTCTGCTATTACAATCACCAAACTACTCTTCTTTCACTTAACTTGTTATGATAATCGAAAAAGTCACATATGTTGGTGTGCTCGTTGTTTTGACCCTTAAACCCAAAAGTTTTAGCCAATATTTCAAACTAATGGACAATTAGTTTTGCTTTTTATGACAGTGAATTTTGCTAACAATCCAAGACCTAGCGTACCGCTAGTCTTTATTTCAACATCCAATAATAAAACCCGGAGTAGCAAACTCCAAAATCACTAACGCACTACAGGGCCTACCTGATGAATAAACTATATTAGGGCGAATCCACACAGGTCATTGCGTGCCAATCAAAGCACAGGCAAGTATCCACACAGAACACTTTGCATGCCTATACACAACACTGGCAGAGGTTAAACACACAGAACATGGCTGCCAAACAGCACCAATGCAATGTACCACACAGGAACCTTTGCCATGCCAAACAAAGTAAATGCATGTAAGTCAACACATTTATTATTCACATAGCAGTCATAAGTACATAACTTATCCCAAAAAACAAAAAACCCATTTGAAAGATCAATTCAAAACATTTCAAAACACATTTGGTATAAATTTTCCCCCAAACGAAAAAAAACCAGTAAAAAGTGGGGCTTCCCTTTACGGGAGGAACCTCACTCAAGCAAGTCCTATAGCAACCCCAAATCTCAATTAACACATGCAATGCAACGACGCCCCGCACACGACCCTAGTCCAGTTAAATGTCCAATTAATCATCCAATTCCAAACCAATCCTCACGCTTGATGCATAGTTTGTTTTAATGACGCGTTGTACAATTACCCAATTCAGTTTAGTGGTGTGTTGGTTGACGACTTAACTTCACAATCATATCAATTTTATTCCTCGATAATATATTGACGCATCTATGAAGGGCTTGAAATAGTCGATAGCAATAATTTGTAAGGAAAATCGACTGTGTTGAGTGTATATGTGTGGTTGTAGATTAGCAGGTAGGATTGGGAGAGTGTGTATGATCGCTTTAGTTGGTGAAGAAGGTTATAAATGAAGGGAAAAGATAGAGTTTCGACGTGAAGATTGTGGTCGCCAACAGTAAACCTTAGATCACTTTAAAAATAAAATCATATATACGGCTGATACTGAATCGTTCTTCAATTCATAATATAAATCACATTAGTTAAGTTTCGAGAAAAATTATTAATTTTTTTGTATCTTTTAGTGAATTTATTAATATAAATAAAAATACGTAAATAATATTTTATTATTTAAAATCAAAATTAATGTTTTTAATGAAAAATTTCTAAGTATAAACTTTCTTACGCTTATTATCGAAATGACCCGTACGTTTTATACAACGTTTTCCAGGTTTCAAACTTATTTTCTAACAATTTTTCACAAAATCGACAATTTTCGACCAATTCTAAAATCTACAAATGATGTTTAACGCTCTTTACCAAAATTTTTTCCCTAAAATATCATTCAATATCACTTACGTAAATACATTTTCACTTTCATAAAAGTACTTGTCTGTCGACTAGATATAGAAGTTGTTGCATTAGAAGGTGACCTATTAGATGATATGATGTGAATCGGTGTTATAGCGTGGGACTCGCGTTGTGACTGATCGAGAAGACACACTCTCAATCATCATCAGCCGGTATTATATAATGCGACAGTTGAGGATGCTGTATCTATTATAGTCAAGAAAATCTATAATCGTCTCCGATGACGTGATCCCACTAAAGCTCAACATGAAGTGTTGTGCAAGACAACGTGCGTCGTGACCTTACAGACATCGTATGTTGAAATACTGAGACGTGAGTAGTACAGATCATATGCTATTGCTTTGAAGGTATGATATTGTGACTGGGCATTACTAAATTGATATTCATCAAATATCATCTTTGTTTTTCTTGTGAGATTGGGGGATAAGCTCAAAACGAAAGTCTTTTCACACAAAGGTCTCACGGCTCCATAGACGATTACAACTTCTGCCCACAAGGACTATGTGGTCCCATGCGGGTAGAAAGTATTAATGGAAAGAAATATGTTCTCGTAATTTTGTGTGACTATCCAAATGATAGTTGAAGACATCACTTCTGTTGTCACACGATCTATCAGGCAGAGTTGGCTGAGATCACATTCGAGGGTATAGCGCCTCGTCGCTCATGATGTGAGAGTAGCGGGGATCAATACATTGATAGAAAGAGATACTGAGAGGACGAGGCAAAAATTGAGAAAACTACCTTGCATAAACTCCAAGTGCTATAAAGATATCAACCTTGAATAAACGTAAAATAGTTGATGGCTCAAATCGTACATAAATCCCACTATCTCTTTCACTTATTCAACTGCCCACATAGGGGTAACCATATTCCAAACTTAATCCAAACATAACCAAATATCAAAATTCAAACAACAATCAAGCAAGTCTTCAAACGAATATCACACGGGATACTTCTAAGTTGCTACACAATCACTAATAACTACTTATTCGTTTCACTTCACCTCAAAATGATACTCGAAAAAGTCAACAATAATGTTGGGGAGCTCGTAGGTTTGACCTTAAACCCAAAAGTTATGCCAATATTTCAACAGTGGAAAATAGTGCTATATGACAGTGAAATTTATGCTAACAATCCAAAGAATTTTGGGCATCCCCGCTAGTCTTATCTCTACTCATCCAATATTAAACCTGGATTCGCAACTCCAAATCACTAACGCACCTAATAATGGGCCTACCAGATGGAACACTATATTAGGCGAACCAACTAGCAACTAATACCCTTGCATGCCAAAACATCACATGCAGTACAAAAGAACCTTACCATTGCCAAACACAGCACATGCAAGTACGACACAGACATTACATGCCAAAACAGCGACATGCAGTTACCACACAGAAACCTAGCATGCCGCAACACAAAGCTACATGCAAAGTAAGTCAACACATAATTTACACATAGCAGTTCATATGCACATAACTTGTCCCACAAAACAAAACACATTTCGCACAAATCATTTCAAAACACATTTGATTATCATTTTCCCCCAACGGAAAAAAAAAAAACCAAGTAAAAAGTAACGACTACGGGAAACTCACATCAAGCAAGTCTTTAGGGGAAATCCAATCTCAAATCACACAATAGCACATGCAACGACACCGACACGAACCTAATAGTCCAATTATGTCCAAATTAATCACTCACCAATTCCAAAAACAGTCACATCTCACGTTTTGATGCATAGTTGTTTTAAGACGCGTTTGTACAAGTAGCGGCAGCTAAAATAGTTTCTAGTGTTGTTGCTGTTGTGTTGACGACTTGACTCGCAGCAAGTATATATCAATGTTCTATCCCCGAGTCAATAAATATGGTTATTACTATTTTAGATAAGTTAGGTTAATAGTTTTCTGTTATTCTGCAGCCTCTTCGTTACTTAGTTGTTGAGTTTGAAACTATGTATTTAAGATTTCTTTTATGTGGTTTCTTCTCTCTTGGAGTATTTCCTGATTTGCATTTTGTGGATGTTTTTGAGTCCTTTATCGATACGATTCCATGTTGTGTTTATATAACAATAAAGTGTTTTTCTTAAGTTTCATAAGTGTATGATAATATATTGTTGGACTCAAAAGTCCATTTGTCGGTAAACTTAAGACATTTCAAAATGTAATTGTTTTACGGTTTAAAAAAACGAAGTGTGTCTAGACTCATTAATTGTAAGAGCACATCTAAAGAGAGTTTGTCGAGTAAAACTATTGTATGTGTAGTTTTCGGTTCTTTTAGGAGAATTTATGTTATGAATAATTAATAATAATTGTAGAATAAATATTTTTATTTATTTAAAGTTTCAAAAATCTGTTTTTAAGATAAATTTAGTGTAAGTATAAATCTTTGTTAGTGTTGGAATTGTCGATATGGAACGTGTACGCTTCAATATGATGTCAACGTCAGTGTTACATAAGAGGTATTGTCAATAAGACACTTAGTATTCGTAGAGCTCTGCGTTAATTAGTTCTCACAGTAATAATTGTCGAACAGAACTTTTGTATAGAGGACTGCAAAAAATATGTCGTAATAAATTATTGCATATGTGCGCGCTGTTATTAATCTCGCATAAGCCTCCTGTGTGAATGCTAGCAATACACTCTAGACGAGAATCCATCGCCAGATTGAGTCATTATAGTTAGAACTCGCATAAGACAGAGAAGATAGAATATAACTAGGAGGTGTCTGACTGCAGATGGCTAATCTCGCGCGAGTGCTGGTCGCGTCAATGAGTGCTGTTTCAGCTAGTGGTAAGCGCTAGCGATGGCAAGTATTAGATGCATTGGGCAGATATGAAGGATACTGCCACAAGTAAGGAGAGACTTGCCATTTGGAGAGAATTGTTTATATAAGTGCGCTGTCATATAATATGAGAGACTAGTATATACACAAAGTGCCTAAGAAAGATAACAGCTCAGAAGTCACACTCAATTGTAATATCAAATGATCTGATTGACTAAGTTACATATTAGTCTGGATGTAGAGCGTAGATACTCAAGTAGATCATACGCGACGCCACAAGACTAGTGTCATGAGATCAAAATATACGCTACAAAAACCCTCTTGTGTGTTTGTATCCCCTTTTTCTACTCACACGAACCAAACACCCTCTTTTTCTTTTCGATTCGCTTCCACGGAAAGAAAAATCAATTTTGACAACGATTAAACTTGTAGCTATCACGAACATCATATGCACTCGGAAACAGAGAAGAAGATAAGGAGAGAACTTCTATTGAGGTAGAGAGGGACATAACGAAGATTTAACTTATGGGAAGGCTCGCTCTAAGTAGAGCGATCAAATGTCTTGATTGATCAGGATAGTGTGATTTGTGGAAGACTGTGTAATAATATATGCTTCATGATGACTGCGCTGTGTTAAATTATCAGCACGTGTCTGGGATATCGTACTCACCATAGTTCACTGACGATATCTCATGAATAGTCTCGCTGCTGGACTTTGTTTATGTGTACGCCATAAAAAAATAATCAAAATCATTTTTAGTGATTTTGGGATGATTTTGTGTCGGGCATTATAAAGACCAAATAGCCTACAATATCTAGCTTTAAAAATAGCACCGAATAAGCCATATCAAGTTTACTTATCTAAAATTAAAGCATTCTCAGCATTCTTATTATTCAACATTTCACTCGATCTCCATGACCAGTCCAAAACTACTTAAAAACCCTCTTTGTTCCTTTTCTTCTACACGAACCAGAAAACACCATCTTTTTTCGTTTGCGCTTCCAAAAATCAATTTTGACCAATACGATCACACTATGCATAAAAAAAATCCCAAAAGGACAAAAGAATTTTAAATTGAAAACTTACAAGGAAAATCTTCAAAAATGTATATTTGACACAAACCTGACTAAACCTAACTTGTTTAAATGAATTACCCTCAAGACACTCCGTATCAACCCGGTATATCACGGTTTCGACAACTTCAAGTTGGTAATTTTTTTGGGGGTAGTGGTTGGTCGGACGAACACACACACTCACACAAACACACTTCTTTCGGGGTGTGTTTTTTTTGAAAATGAAAATGATAAGGATTAGGGAAAGAAAATGGTTTCTTATGTTACATCCTTTAGACATGTTAGCTAATTAAGCCATCTTGTCTCCCCTCCCTTACTTTGTATACCTCGGTCAGGCATCATCTGGGGTGTCGGGGTCTGTCTTTTCGTGTCGAAATATACTTTAAATACTCGTTAAAACTTCAACCGTAAAATTTTGCCCCAAAGTTTATTTGCATTTTTATTCACTTGTAATAAAATACTTTTCCAGTATACTAGATTAGTCTACATGGACATATTTTCACTGTAACACCACTTTCAAAGGTCTCTTGAGACATTACGGACCGTGTCAGCTCATTTTTCGGCATTCTTCATATTCTCGGGTCAAAACCACCCAGAATTACGAATAACACAATTATCTACCTTCCAAACGGATTATTTATCTTCAATTATTACTCTAATTCAGCACAGTATCACTTTAAAATCACCCCCGTCAACACGGTACATAATATGAAATAAGAGACTGACAAAGGTCAAAATAGTCAAAAGACTAGTTAATGAAATATTCAGAGTACACAAAAAGGGCAAAAGGCGGTTTTTATCATTCTACCCCCCTTAAAAAGATTTCGTCCCGAATTCATATACTAACATTTCTAAACAAAAGTGGTGGTACTTCAATTTCTCATATGTCTTCACCGTTACCACGTGGATTTCAGGGGGCCTCGTTTCGAAATTCCACGAAATTCTTGACAGGATGTTTGGTGGGGTTCTGGGCCGTTATTTTACCGGCCTCTTAGGTTATTATAGGTGGGGGTCGGTTTGTTGTTGTGAGGTCGGTACCTAACTACACAGTCGTACATCACACTCACTATTATGGTCGTGTGTTAAGTTTTTTGGAAAATGAAAATGATAAGGACTTTCGGGAAGATAAGAATCTCTAATGGTATCTTATGTACATCCTTAGATCCCCCTACCTTCACCGCACCCCCATGCCCCCTACCACACAAGTTAGCTACAAATTAAAGTCCCCCCACAAAAAAAAATATAAAAAAAATCCTACTACGCTTCAACTTTATATTTAAACTCTCTTTCCTAAATTTCAAAGGCTCTTTCACCAAATCGACTTTGCTCACCTTGATGAATCTCATCACAAAGGATCCCTTCAGCGTTGGTCAACCCAAAACACTTCTGAAGGTTCAACCGTAAAACGTGTCATTGAACACATTTAATTCTCAGTCAAATATAAACCGATAGGCCACAAGACCTACTTTATCATATAATATCAAAACGGTGCCAACAAACCTAAGTGCTAACTTCCCTTTCTTCCTAAAGCTCATCATCATCCATTACTACACCTTTCCAAGGCGATGACACTTTGAGCAAGACATAGTCACCTACACTAAACTCTAGAGGCTTCCTCCTCTTATCAGCATAACTTTTTTGACGATCACGCGTATTCTATCATTAAAGTCTATACTTAATCTGAGAGATCTTCTCAGAGTTGTCTCTTGCACGATCTCACGGTCTATCTATTTTAATGGACCTTCTTCTACCTCAGCTCCACTAAAAATGGCGAACGATCCACTTTTACCATACAATGCCTCAAACAGATCACGCTTCTCCACACTAGAATGTAACTATTGTTATACGACTCAACTCATCCAACGGAAGATGAACATCTTAATTCCACCGAAGTCCACGAGAATGCACGCTCTAGATTGTATTCAAAAGTCTGAAATAGTAGGCTCACTCTTAACCATCGGTCGGAGATCGGGTGTTACAGTTCATATCATGTCCTAACGATTTGTCCCTAATGCTCATGCTTGCATTGACTGCCGAAAACCTTTGGGAAACGCAACTTTCACGATCACGATATATATTCGAGATACGGCACACCATGTATAGAAACTACTCTCATTTAATATACATCTAGCCCCACCTTTCCATTCTTATAATCCTCACGCTCATATGTAGAAAATGTCGCAGACTTAATCTATCGTCCATATTGACCCATAAATTATATCATGCCCACTACTAGTCCTAGGCAACTTAGTCACATAATCTATAGCTATCCCTTCCTATTTCCATATGGGAATCTCAGGTTGCTGGAGCAAGCAGTGGACTTTGATGCTTCAGCCTTCTTAAACCTAGTCAAAACATGAGGTAGAGAGATACATCTTGACTCACCACTCGCCTTTACATTCTAGGCACTTATTGAGCATTGAGTTTCATTTGGGCCTACCATCCATTACTTAATCTCTCAGAATCGATTATACTGTTGTGAGGTCATCCAGTCTGTGCGTGTGGGGTGCATCGGAGTGACTTGACTTATGTGGGCATGTCGTGTCCATTAGTCTAGGGTTTTCTCATTGTGCTCACCTGTGTCAATTTGGCGAGTCGCCCAGAGAATTCAGATATCCTTTCGCGAGAAGTCTATTAATGGGAATATCCGCCGAGCAATTCTTTTTTGGAGTCGATTCAATGTGCTCAGAGGCTCTAGCAGTATTTTTTCTGCAATTGGAAAATTTTGCCCCAAAGTTAATTAGGCATTTTTATTCACTTTAAAAATACTTTTCAGTAACCTAGATTTTCAACATGAAATATTTTCCTCTTTAAACCCTTTCAAGCTCACTTGGACAATTAAAGGACGTTGTTCAGACTCGTTTTTGGAATTCTGCTCAAAATTCTCCGGGTCGAACACCCGGAGGAATACGAATAACACAAATTAATACCTTCCAAAAGGGTATTTTTTATCATAATATAAACCTAATTTCATACATATCTCATAAAACTCACAACCGTCTTGCGGTACAAAATCTAATAACCTGACAAAGGTCTATATAGATCTTAGGTACTAGTATAGAAATATTCGGAACACAAATAGGGCAAAGGTTATTCATACCATCCTTTCTTATTACTAACTGTACTTTTTATTTACACTTCTTGAGGTCCACAGATGTGTTGAAACCCCTGATGTCTTATTTTTAATTTCCTCAGGCGTGGCCAAAGAGTGACTTATGCTCAAGTTAGGGAATAGTATGTCAACACTTCATAATTTTTTTTTTCACAAATACTGACAAGGCACATTAATTCTTAAAAAAAGTCTAATGCATACTTTGATCAAGAAGGTACCATTACGATACACTTTGGTATAAGTTTTTCAAATCTTTTCTAGCTATTCATTTATATATACTGATTTATTATTTTTATTTGGTTATTACTAATTTATTTTATTGAATTTGTGAACACACAACGTCAATCTGCTCGAAACATGAATACAAATACGGCGTTGTTCTCCGAAAAGTCAAATAAAAAATGACGAACGTTTACTCTTTTTGAGGCTGCTCTCGATCAATGCTAAGCGCCGGCTAAAGCTTCCTCTTGTACTTTTGGGTGATGGAAGCAATTGCACAAAATGTGTTACTACAAAACGTTTCACTCGTTAATCTACTCAATAAGAGAAACCACCATTTACCACATACTTCAATGGCGGAAATCGTTCTGTTATGTGCTTTTCACATTTCTGGATCTCTTTGCGTCATGTCAGAGATGGTGAAAATCTTGGACAAAATGAAGGAAAGGGGGTAAAAGGGTGTGCATGTATTTTGTAGGGTACCTCTAATTCAGTCAAGAGGCTTATAGGGGTAGATAACAAGAGAACAAAAGTGTATTCGGAAACCATTCTTGTTAACTTTGATGAATTGCTACAGATGGCGTCAAATTCACGTTAGTTTTGGACCCCCGTTCCAAATGTCTGTACTACGGCACTTGATACATGAACATTTTAAGTCCCGGGTCCCCACAGTCATAAGTATCCAACCAAACATCATTCCTCCCCAAGTCCACCAAAACAAGAAAACTAAAACACGGTTCCTCAAGCTAGGCTTGAGTCCATTAACAACGTCAAAATGAGCTGGATTTGCTATTTTAGTCTGTTGTTCGATGTAATTATTCAATGGGGAAACTAATCAAGTATGTGTCTAAAGTCTCCGTTTGTAACTACTGCTGATGCACCTAATTAACGTCAACAACAACACACAACTCCATCTACTTCAACATCCATTATTGCAGATAAATCTACATTTGAACACGTGTAGTTTACAACTCTGCAACTTTAAGTCTAAGAAAGTCGCTCTATTCTATACTAGTCGCTCCGTTTGTTAGCTGGACCCGTAACCATGTGTAGATGCCGTAGTGACCGCTAGGAAGTGACTAATGTCGCTAGCTGTATGACTATGTAACTGAATAGGTGCAATAGATCATGACATATCTGCAGAATAAGCATCTGTGTGATGGCTATTAGTATATTGTGTGTCCGATGCTAAGATTCGACGAGAGATCGAGTGTCAGCAGCACCTCATGTTGCTACCTACGGTCATGTACTCCCAAGAGAGAATATGTGGGGTGACGGAGTATGATCGCGCTAGAGGACATTTCAGGTTTCGTATAATCGTCTGTCCATAATATAGAATCGTATTTTCACCAACCGAGTTTGATTGTGCTGTAGTATGAATAAGCGCTCTGGCCCTGACTGGTAATTAGATCTATGTGTGGAGAGAGAGATCACTGATAGAGTGAGTGCGAGTTTAGTTAGAAGATGACGACGTGGCATTGGATGCTCATAATTCACTTGTACTGTTAAATAGTCACTCCTAGTGTGATGTTCGTTAGGAGTGCTAAATCATACTGTATAGGCGTAAAGATAGAAAAGTACACGGATCGCCGCACTCTGTAGAAGAATTCGAGGGGGTGCGATGTAACAGACGCTTGTGTTTGGGTTGTAAAATTCTCTTCATGAATTTTCAACTGTCTAGACGCATAGGCTATCACTTTACCTCTTTTTATTAACACACAACCTAGTCCTATCCCGGACGCATAACAATATACTACAAAGTCTTCTGGTCCATTGGGGAGAGCTAGAACAGGCGCATTACATAATTTATCCTTCAAGGTCTGAAATGCCAATTCCTGTTCCTCACCCCACTCGAAAGTCTTACTTTTCTGAGTCAAGATAGTAAGAGACTTAGCTATCTTAGAAAAGTTCTCAATGAACCTACAGTAATACCCAGCCAATCCTAAGAACGAACGAACCTCCTTTGGAGTTCTAGGGGCTTTCCAATTCTTAACAGCTTCAATATTACTAGGGTCCACATGAATCCCATTACCATTTATCACATGCCTAAGAATCTGCACTTCTCTTAGCCAGAATTCACACTTAGAAAACTTAGCATACAGTTTTTCCTTTTTGAGCAGTTCCAAGACCAACCTTAAGTGTTCTACATGCTCCTCTTGAGTCTTAGAGTAGATTAAGATATCATCTATAAACACTATCATAAACTTATCAAGATACGACCTACAAACTCTATTCATCAAATCTATAAATATTGCTGGTGCATTAGTCAGACCAAAGGGCATTGCAGTGAACTCGAAATGTCCATAACGAGTTCTAAACGCAATCTTTGGAATGTCATACTCATGCACTCTCAGCTGATGGTATCCAGACCTAAGCTCTATCTTTGAGAAAAACTGCGACCCTTGCAGTTGATCAAATAGATCATCAATTCTAGGAAGTGGATAACGATTCTTAATAGTCAACTTGTTCAACTCTCTATAATCAATACACGTCCTAAAAGAACCATCCTTTTTCTTAACAAATAATACCGGCCCTCCCCAAGGCGACGAACTTGGTCGAATGAAACCTTTGTCTTGGAGTTCCTTGAGTTGTCCAGACAACTCCTCCAATTCAGAAGGTGCCAAATGATAGGGAGACTTTGCTACAGGCGTTGCTTCAGGGATTAACTCAATTTGATACTCAATTTCCCGAATAGGCGGTAATCCAGATAGATCATCCGGGAATACCTTAGGAAATTCTCTAACTACAACAATCTCTTCTTGTTTCTTAATACACATTAAAAATCTCACTTTCTCATCTGGTCTCTCTCCTAATACTCTAAGCACCTTGCCATCCGGTAGTGGCATCCTCACTACTTTCTCATGGCAAACTATTTTAGCCTTATAATTAGACAACCAGTCCATACCTATAATCACATCAAAACTCCCATGTCTAAAAGGTATCAAGTCGATGTCAAAGACATGACCCTCGATCTCTAGTTTGCAACCCTTAATAACCTTATCAATCTCTACTAGCTGCCCGCTAGCTATCTCAATCTCATATATGTAACCTAAGTAACTAGGTTTAGAAACAAAACTATAGTCGGCACCAGAGTCAAATAAGGTAGTGGCAAAATGATTGTTCAAAGTAAATGTACCCGTCATAATGTTCGGATCCTGGCGAGCTTCCTCTACTCCTAACATGAATGCCCTACCCCTAGCCTGGTTCCCTTGGTTTCTACGACCATGACCCCCGTTATTAGCAGCAACTTGATTTGGATAATTTTCTTCCAGGCCTCGTGCCCTATTCAATATAGGACAAGCTGACCTAACATGGTCGGTACTCCCACACTCATAACATGCCCTAACAGTTGAGTTTCTAGCATAGACAGGATTCACATTCCTCGGCACACCTCAACAATCCCTTGCCAAATGTCCCGGGCGGTTACAGTTGAAGCATGTGGGACAAGGTCCACCGGG
>BQNB010127425.1:0-19442 GCA_026074375.1 Tanacetum coccineum
TAACGACGTTCCTTGCATGAGCAGTTTGATTTTCTCTCAAATATCCTTGGCTACATGATGTTGACTAACAAGAGCATAAATTTCAGTCGGAAGGCCTTGTAGAATGATGTTTATTGCTTTAATGTCACAATCAGCTTGAATGGTTTATGCGGGGGTTAATTCAGTATATTCCTTTGGTCTGGTTACACCATCCACTATAATTGTTAGCCAAACAAGGGGAACATTTTCAACAGAAGCAAGAATCCTTCTACCATGAGGTCTATTCATCATATAAAGTTCCATTCTGCTTTTCCATGAGTCATACAAGTGTTTTTCAAGCATAGGTGGTTTGTTGTCACCACCCGCGAGAAGTGACTTATCAGCAAGAGTCGTCATTGATAAAGTGGTATCAAAAATATTATTGATCGATCGAGCGGTGATAGAAAGTAAATATGTTTATGATAGTTGTCTTTTGTGTGTATTAGGTCTTGAAACTATATGGGATTTTACAACTCTTGACAAAACCGGGAAAACAATTGAGTATTTTACGGGATTTTACAAGTCAAAGAAATAAACCGTATAATTTTGATGAAGCAATTTTGAATTTTAAGTTGATATTGAAAATTCATTTGGTTAAGTGAAATTGCAAATTCGTATGATTAAACAAATTGCAAATTTGGGTTCTATTGAAAACTGCAAATTCGTGTCCTTTTAAAAATTGCTAATTCGGGTCCTTATTGAACTACAAATTCGGGTCCTTATGTGAATTGCTAATTCGGGTTGTAAAGCAAACTGCTACAAACTGCGAATTCGGATACACAAGGAAATTGCAAATTCGGATACCACTAGAAGCTGCAAATTCGGATACCACTAGAAATTGCAAATTCAGATACCACTATAAACTGGAAATTCGGATACCACTAGAAACTGCAAATTCGGATAGAACTACAAACTGCAAATTCGTGTACTTTTTAAAAATTGCAAATTCGTGTCCGTAAGGAAACTGCAAATTTGGGTCCTTAAGAGAATTGCGAATTTGAGTCTTTAA
Organism: Tanacetum coccineum; assembly: GCA_026074375.1. NCBI lineage: Eukaryota > Viridiplantae > Streptophyta > Magnoliopsida > Asterales > Asteraceae > Tanacetum > Tanacetum coccineum. Next base: position 1,028 of record BQNB010127425.1, read on the forward strand.
GAGAATTACGAATTCGGAAACAACTAGAAACTGCTAATTCGGATTGAACCACAGACTGCGAATTCGGATACAACAAAGATTGCTAATTCGAATAGAACTAAAAATCTGCAAATTCGGAGACACAAAAAATTGCAAATTCGGAGAGAGCTATAAACTGCAAATTCGTGCAATAGACGGACGAAACTCAAAATCTTTAAAACACAAAAAGACACTTTTTTGATTGTTTTTCCCAAAATTTCTTGTATAACTAGTATTCTTAAACCTATGGGTACCTTAAAAATAACAACTTTTTGGTTTTTAAGCCAAAAATTTCAAAATCAAGATTTGTACTTTATAAGGTTTTTTTTGAAAACAAAAGTGTAACAAAAATGAATTTTTCTTTGATCAAAAGCAAATACACCTATATCCAAAGATACTAGATCAAATTTACCAAGGTAAATGACCTTTTAGTAACTGTTTGGTTTGGCAGTAAACACAACCAGGGGTGTTTGGTTTGCTGGATAACAGCAAACAGGGGTGTTTGGTACTGGGTTTAACAGCAACTAGGGTGTGTTTGGTTTTACTTGTTTGTTATTTGTTCGGTTCTGTTTAGATATATATTGAAACACGAGGGTATTTGCAACACGGATTGATTGAAAAGGGGAAAACATTGAGTTTTGTAAAAATAGGAAACGTCTTATAAACGAATAGGTCATGCCAAAATTTCTATACTTAGTAATTTTTACTAAAACACCAGTTATTTTAGAAACCCGATAAAAGGACGAAGTTATATAGTCTTAAGATTTTAACTTGTAATTATACAATGACCCGACAATAAACGAAAACTATACATTTACAAATGAGGTAACTATTTTGGAAACACTTTACAAACATCATTTACACAATTTGTAACTTTAAAACGTGTGTTTACTTTTATACGAGAACTGTTATTAATTAAATTGGTGATTTTCCGAACACGCGTCTAAATGTCATCCATCGGAAAACCCAAATACATTATTTTAGGCTAGGGGGTCTTAGCCGTTAAGATAAACCACAACTTATTGGTCGAGCCTTTTCGATTTCCGTTTGTGTTGTGCTTAATATGTGCATTTTTGCCGATCGTTCTACAACATCGAGGTGAGTTTATAGCCCCTCTTTCACTTGTTTTAGATTTACTTTAAAAATCTCAGGGGAGAATACATGCTTGTTACAACTTGTTTACATATTCATTTACAATCTCTTTTACATACTTGTTTTCACAACGTATTTACAAACGCGTTACAACTTTGTTTTACACTCATTTTCATATCTCATGGTGAGATACAATACTTTTTTACACTTATGGACACAACAACTATACTTTACTTTTATTATTATGGATTAGCTTAAGTTGCATGAACTGTGAATTACTCGGAGGGTAAGCGTGAATGTTATAAAATAGATCTATTTGGGATTGACAATCCTCATTCGGGTGATTAGCTCTCACTGGAGATGAACGTTATACCATGTCGGAACACAACTGGATTGGTATCTTCAGGGCCAACAACCACATACATATGAACAATTGTTGTGCCTTGAATAAAGTGGCATACATATATGTCTACGCAGCAGTTTCATGAACTTAGAGTAATCGTAATCACTCATTGGGCAATACATACTTGAAATATTTCATGATGGTTTTAATTATCATGCATACTTTGAACAATTGCGGTCCAACTTTCATACGTATAATTTTGTGACTATTATAAGGGTTGAAATGGTCATACACACTTTGCAAATCTTTGGTGCAACATTTATACTTAAACAAACCTATGAACTCACCAACTTTATGTTGACCCTTTTAGCATGTTTTTCTCAGGTGAATTAGATGCTTGGCTTACCTGATGTGCATTGGAGTCTAAATTGACAATATTTCATTTATGGATTTCTACTTACATACAAATGATCAAATCTCGTTGTATTGCTTTCAAGCTTTTCATTGTGATGAAATTATGGGACAAATGTTATATCAATTTCAAGATAATCAACGAGATTACTTTTCAAATGACACATTTAGAGGTCGTTCTCTTGTATCTTGTGTTGTTATATTATGAAGTAACACTCCCGGACATATTTACACTGCGACACATTTTTGGGGGTGTTACAACTCTGATATTTTAATAGAATGTGATACTTTATTTTAAAACGTCTCTTATGAGGTCGTTCATTATGGCTAGTGTGTATGATCTATGAAGTAGCACCTCATAGTGATATTCCGCTGCGTTGATGTGAATTAGGGGGTGTTACAGTTCACGAGCGGTTTTCATTGCTTTCAATTAGTTATCCCAGTTCTAAGTTACTTCGTTACTGTTACAATTTATTTACTACAAAACCCTAACCATACAAACCCTACGTTATTAAATACACCTCACCCAACCTCTAAAAGAACCGAACCCTAACAGTTAACCTTAATTGAACCATCACTTCACTTGAATCATCATGACCGGAACTGAAAACCCTCTCGTTATCCTCCTCTCGGATAAGATGTCCACTGTTACTCACAATCATCTTCTCACTCGTGTTCCCGTCAAACTAGACATAGACAACTAGAATTACGCCTCTTGGGTGTACTTTTTCGAGAACCCGGTAAAGGATATGAGGTCCTTAAATATATCCACGGGTCATCCGATGCGGCCACCACAAGCACTACTATCCCTCCCACTCCGGATGAGCTCAAAGTGGACAACATTGTCCTCCCATGGATCCTTATGACCCTCTTGGATACTCTTCAAGCACGGTTGATTGCGGAACATCCACAATCCGCCAAGGAGGCATTGGATCTCATTACCGATATTTTCAACGACAATAAACGATCTCGAACCATTGCTTTAAAAGCGGAATTAAGATCTTTAAAACTTGAAGACTTAAGCATTGATGCCGCATTGATTCCTATTTTTGGCAAAACTAAGTCTTATTGCTTTATACTATTGCTAAACAAGTCTTGGATCCTATGTTAGTAAATGATGATACGTAGTTACGATTTGCTCTTGTACAGGATTTACTATGAAAATTATGATAATGGTACAAAAAAAAGTGTTTTTTTTTTTTGGTATCAATAGCACCATCATTACACATCGAGAGCCTTTCTCGGACCTTAAAATGGCCCGTTCCATGCCAACCACCTAGGAGATGCGATTGAAATCCAAGTCACAAGCTCTACCCGTGGATTATTAGTCATCATCTCTTATGGTTCTTTTGGCCGATTTAGGTAATAATCGTCGCTCCTCTACTCCTTAAGTTATGTTTTTGAGGCCATGTTATAATTTTCTAGAGGCTCATGTCGGTTTGGTGACAGGTAAGTTTGTTCATGATACGTCTATGCAAGCACAGTCTAATAATCCCTTACCGTGGTCATCTTCTGCTAATAATACGGGTTCTAATGTTCACGAGGTGAATAATCAGGAATTATTGGTTCGTTTGTTAGGACAATTAGGATTTACGGCTCTAACTAATTTGGCATAACCAAATGGCTCGTGTACTGTTTCTTTACCAAATGGTAACTCCCGTAGCCTATTACACCAACGCTAGCCCAACCGGTTCGTCTAATGCTGCCCCAAGTGTTAAATTTTGTTGGTGGACCACATGGCTTCACTATTGGCCCAATTGTGAATTCTGGCCCGGTTGTTAATTATGGCCCAAATGTTTATAATGCACATAAGATCCAGCCGATCCATTATGTGCCTACTCCACCGGGTTTCACTTATTCGTCGGCCTAACCCAACTATTACATGGCCAGCCCAGCTCAGTCCACTTCTCAAGTTAGCCTGTTACCCGCTTTCAGCCCGACCCACCAGGTCAGCCCTTGACTCAATCCAGATCTATGAGGCCTATAGGTCTTCCCGGGAAGGAGACAACCTTGCCGCATTCTTTTAATACTATCACTCTTCAGGATCCCGCTACATATGCGTGGAATATGGATACATGTGTGAGCTCTCACCTTAATGATTTGGTTACTAATCTTAGTGAAGTTTTTAATACATGCATTTATCCATCTGTCTCTGTTGGTGACAGCCATACTATACCAGTCATCAATACTGGCCATAGTATTTTGCCGACTCCTCATAAATCCCTTCACCTTAATAACATACTTATTACCCCCAATATTGTCAAAAGTTTAATTTATGTTCGTCAGTTTGTTCATGATAATAATTGCACTATTGAATTTGATGCGTTTGATTTTTCTGTTAAGGATTTCATGACTCGTTGGATGCTTCCCCGATGTGATAGCACGTCGGATCTTTACCCGGTCACACAACCCTCTCTAATTCCTCATGCATTTCTTACCAGTCAGCATACGTGGCACCAACGACTTGGACATTCAGGAAGTGAAGTGTTACGCCGTCTTACTTCTCGTAATTTTATTTCTTGCAATAAAGAGAAAACTCTTGTTCTTTGTCATGCTTGTCAGCTTGGCAAGCACGTAAGGCATCCATTTGTCAGTCCAATACTTCGATTACTTCTTGTTTTGATATTATTCACTAGGATGTGTAGCCTTCACCCATTCCGAGTCTTTCAGGTTATAAATACTATGTTTTGTTTTTGGATGATTATTCGCATTTTGTTTGGGTTTACTCGTTGATTAATAAATCGGATGTTTTGTCTAAATTTGTATTGTTTTGTAATTTTGTTAATACTCAGTTTAAATGTGAAATCAAGTCGTTTTAGTGTGATCATGGTAGGGAATTTGACAACCGCAACTTAAATAAACTTTTTGCCTCAAATGTTATCTAGTTTCAGTTTTCGTGCCCAAAAACCTCTCAACAAAATGGTAAGTCTGAGCGAATGATTCATACCATCAACAATCGCATTCGGAGTTTACTTTTCAGGCTCATCTTCCCCCTACATTTTGGGTTGAAGCATTTAATATGATCAGTCATTTACTAAACATTTTACCATTCCATTGACAAATGAAATACCTTATACTCGTTTGTTTATTGCCAACCTGGACTATAGCCTTTTACGTACCTTTGGGTGCTTATGTTATCCTCACCTTTACGCCACTCACAAACTTGAGCCACGTGTCACACCCTCAATCTTTTTGGGACATGCTTCTAATCATCGTCGGTATCGATGCCTCAACTTAAACACTAATAAAATAATTATATCCCGCCATGTTACTTTTGATGAAACAGTGTTACCGTATGGTTCTACAAATCCTACCTCGCCTCCTAACTACACTTTTTAGACGACCCACTGAATTTAATCATTGATATAATTCGTAATACCCTGATTGTTCAACCCACTATTATAACACCTCAAGATGAGCCTATCACCCCATCTCATAATCACATCCCAAATGCTACCATACCTGAGCCGGTCTAACAGCCTACGCTGGCCCAACAGCCAATCTAGTCTACCCATAAACCCACTATTCAGCCTACACTCTCCCAACAACCTAATTCTCTAACCTAAACCGTGACACACCAGGATTAACAGCTTACTATTCTGGATCCAGCAACTAACTCAAACCCGATTTCAATTTATCCCATGGTCACACAATTCTGTGTCGGGACTAATCGTCCTACTCAATGTTTGAGTCTTCATGTGTTTCTGTCTCACCTTTACCAAAATCGTATTAAGATGCGTTTAATGATCCAAATTGACAAAATGCTATGTCTGATGATTATAATGCACTAATTAAAAATAAAACTTGGACTCTAATGCCTAGACCCGCGGATGCTAATATTATTCGTTGTATTGGTTGTTTCGCCATAAGTATTTTGCAGATAGCTCTCTTAGTCGCTACAAGGCTCGTCTTGTAGTGAATGGTAGTACACAATTAGAGAGTATTGATGTTGAGAGACCTTTAGTCCGGTTGTTAAATCAGGTACTATTCGGACTGTTCTAAGTTTGGCTACTTCTCGACATTGGCCGATTCATCAGCTTGCTGTCAAGAATGCCTTTTTACATGATGATTTTCTAAGACGATTTATATGTATCAACCTTTAGGGTTTCGGGATTCAGTGCATCCTGATTATGTGTGTTTATTGCATCGGTCTCTTAATGGGCTCAAGCAGGCCCCTCGGGCTTGGTTTATAGCGATTTGTAGCTTATATTACTCGTATTAGGTTTCATTTATTTATTTTCAGATAGGGGGTGACATTGCTTATTTATTGTTGTACGTTGATGATATTGTACTCACTGCTTCTTATGAGACTTTGTTACAGCAGATTATTACTTCGTTGCATCAAGAGTTTTCTATGACAGATCTTGGTGTGCTTAATTATTTTCTGGGTATCTCAGTTACACGTGATTCTTCGGGGATGTTCTTATCTCAGCGTAAGTACGCTGCTGAGATTCTTAAGCGGGCTCATATGATTAACTGTAATCCTAGTCGGACTCCTGTTGATACTGAGTCTAAGTTAGGATATGATGGTGATCCGGTATCTGATCCGACATTATATCGGAGTCTTCTGGGTTCTCTATAGTGTCTTACTTTTACTCGGCCTGATATTTCTTATGTAGTGCAGCAGGTTTGTCTTTATATGCATGATCCTCGGGAGCCTCATTTTTCGGCTTTTAAACCGATCTTGCGGTATGTTCGTGGTACTTTGGATGATGGGTTACATTTATTTTCATCTTCTACTATATCCTTGGTTGCTTATTTAGATGCAGATTAGGCTGGGTGTCCTACTACTTGAAGATCGACTTCAGGTTACTGTTTATATTTTAGCAACAACCTACTCTCTTGGTCCTCTAAGCGTCAATCGGCGCTTTCTCGTTCTAGTCCAAAGGCTGAGTATCGTAGTGTTGCTAATGTTGTTGCCGAGACTTGTTGGTTGCAGAATCTTTTACGTGAATTGCATTCTCCTCTGTCTTCCGCTACGCTCGTATGCTGTGATAATGTCAGTGTTGTTTATTTGTCTTCTAATCCAGTTCAACATCAACGTACGAAGCATATAGATATTGATATTCATTTTGTTAGAGATTTGGTTGCTGCTCGTCAGGTTCGAGTTCTTCATGTTCTTTCACGGTATCAGCATGCGAATATTTTCACTAAAGGATTGCACTCGGCTTTGTTTGAAGAATTTCGTACCAGTTTAAACGTTCGGTGCCCTCTTGTTAAAACTGCGGGGAAGTGTTAGTCGATAGTTTGTATAGATGGTTTATCTTTTATATTATACTCGAGCCCATCTTTTAGATTAGTCCATGTATCATTATTTATGTACCCGATTCTATGATTAATGAGATATTGACAATTTACATCACACACCATTTCGGTTGAGTAGACCAAGATTCCAAGATGACGTAAGTAAAAAAAAATCGTGTAGGGATGCCACTTGCTCAAATCTGAAAACAATAACTCCATTAGCACACGTACACCTTCACTATATAACTCAAAAACCCACAGCCCTTTAATCGCTCACTTACACTCACAAACTTTTCAATGCTTCCATGTGAAAGATAAAAATACACAAAACCCTCAAAACCCTGTTTCAAATGTCTTATTATACCATCTTTCTTTTTTTAAACTTATTATTTTCATCATTTCTTCCTACAACTTACACACAAAACTTAATCTTACCGTTAAAATACCAATCTTTAACATCCCCTCAAATACAACCTAACAAACTATCATTCCACCATAACGTTTCCTTAACAGTCACGTTAACTGTCGGGTCACCACCACAACCCGTAACCGTAGTACTAGACACAGGCAGTGAACTTTCATGGCTAAGATGCAGAAAAACACCAACAACACCATTATGGTTCAACTCTTTACGTTCTACCTCGTACAAACCTGTTCCTTGTGCCTCAAGTACTTGCAAAACCCGAACACGAGACTTTAACGTACCCGTTTCTTGCGACACAAGGAAGCTGTGTCATGCTATTGTGTCATATGCTGATGCAACTTCAGTTGAAGGGAATCTTGCTATTGATACTTTTAGGTTTGAGAATACGGGTCATCCCGGGATTGTATTCGGGTGTATGGATACTTTGTCAAGTAGTAACCAAGATGAAGATAAGAAGACAACCGGGTTATTGGGTATGAACCGTGGGTCGTTATCTTTTGTATCACAAATGGGATTTCCTAAGTTTTCGTATTGTATATCGGGTAAAGATTCTACAGGTGTTTTATTGTTTGGAGATGTTAAGGTTTCGTGGTTAAGACCATTAAGTTATACGCCTTTAGTTAAAATGTCTACACCTTTGCCTTATTATGATAGAGTAGCTTATACGGTACAACTTGAGGGTGTTAAGGTTGGTGGAGTTGTTTTAAGTTTGCCTAAATCGGTTTATGTACCAGATCATACGGGTGCGGGTCAAACTATGGTGGATTCGGGTACACAATATACGTTTTTGCTTGGTCCGGTTTATACGGCTTTGAGGAATGAGTTTTTGAAACAAACGAAATCGGTTTTGAAGGTTTATGAGGATTCGGATTATGTGTTTCAAGGTGCTATGGACCTTTGTTATCGCGTGGATAGGACAAGAGTTGGGTTGCCTGTTTTACCTAGTGTGACTTTGATGTTTAGGGGTGCGGAAATGAGTATATCTGGTGAGAGGTTGTTGGTTCAAGTCCCGGGGTTGGTTAAAGGAAATGATCAAATACATTGTTTTACGTTTGGGAACTCGGATCTTATAGGGGTTGAAGCTTATATTATCGGACATCATCATCAACAAAATATGTGGATGGAATTTGATCTTGTGAATTCGCGGGTAGGCTTAGCTGAGGTTAGGTGTGATGTAGCAAGTCAAAAGCTTGGGATGGGCATTTGAGTTATGATGGGTCAAGTGGGGCAATTATTGACCCTTTTGGACCATGGATTAAATCAAGTCAAGGTTTAACGATGGGTCGGGTGGGTTCGGTTATTCAACCTTGTCCCAACAACGGATCGGTTGGGTCAGGTTTGAACGAATTGGACAATTGTAAAGTTACATTCATGGTTTTTCGGTTGTCTCGTGTGTTTATTTTGTGTACATGGTAAATTTGTAAGAACTTGAACATTTCACGTTTGAAAACAACAGAGTTCAGTGATGTATTTAAGATGCAGCTAACTTGATTTATTGGTGGGGTTTGAATAATGGGGTGTTAGATTTGTTACAATGAACATATCATGTGTTAAAAAGAGATTCTTTAATGGGTGATACCATAGGGTGTCAAAAAGGCCGACTCGACCCGGAACCGGACCCGAACCCGAACCCGAATAAGTATATTCTAGTCGGGTTAGTTGGTTCAAAATTTTATTCAGGTCAATCTGAGTAACCTGAATACTAAATAGGGTCGGGTATCGGGTTGAAACTTTTTGGTTAACTCGAGTTCGGGTTGACCCGAATAAATATTTTTTAATATAAATCTTATATATTTTCTATTTAAAAGAATAAAAAAAGGAATTTTTTTACATTTTACCCATATTCGGTTGACTTAAACCTGAATTGACCCGAACCTAAGTAACTCGAATAAAAATAAGGTCGGATTTAGATATGGAATTTTTAGTGTTAACCCGACTTTGGCCTGACCCGTATTGACCTGAACCCGACTAACCCGACCCAACTAACATGCCTAGAGACCCATATGTTGGTCTTATGGAAATGAGATATGGTGTTTGTATAACAGGGGAAGGGTTTGCAGAAACACACACATACAAATACAACCAAAACACCACATATGAAAAGAACCCGAAATATTTCGGTTTTTTTAAAACATAAACAGAACGTTCGGTTTTTGGCGGTTTGGTTTTTTCGGTTTCTCGGTTTTTGCGGTTTCAACTCGTTTAAATTTGGTTATTGCTAATTTATATTAATAAACTTGTTTTACGTAGAAAATTGGTTATTTTTTTTATTTTTTTTGTCAATATGAGCCTAATAATGTTTACACAAATTTTTACAATCATACATATATAAATGAGAGACACACACATGCATGTAAAAATACACATAGTATAATCATTGTCATTATAACCATATATTGTCAAGTAAACACACGTACACGACAAGCATATATTTAAACATTAAGATAATATATATTATAATAATTTCATCCATAAAATAAGTATGAATTTAAAATTTTTAGTTATCATTTATTTATTTATATTATATTAATTATATATTTATTATAAAACTGGTTTGGTTCGGTTCGGTTTTCGAACAAAAACCGAAACTGAAAATTTTCGGTTTTTGAAAAATTAAAAACCGAACCATCGGTTTCTAGTTTCGATCGGTTTTTTCGATTTGATTTTTTCGATTTTCGGTCCGGTTTCCGGTCCGATTTCGATTTTTTCAGTTTCTTCTGCTCACCCCTAGTGTTTGTATAACAGGGGAAGGGTTTGCAGAAACACACATACAAATACAACCAAAACCACATGAAAACACCACATATGAAAACATCAATAAGATTCACATGGTGGTAAAAACTAAAAGTCTTGCACACACAGTAAGTAATACACATCAAAGTACATGCATACAGTTTCTAGAAGAAGAAGAAAAAGCATACAAACAGTGATGGAAATATAAAGTTATGCTTTTCTTTTACCCTTTTGAAGATGATTTGATCCAATTCACTTTTTACCACCCCATAGATAAGATACAATTGGATTTATCCCATATGTTTGGTGAATAGGGGACCATGAAGAAATATCTTACCAAACAAAATTCATGTCATTAATAGAAACTTGTGTTTTTGAGACACTCATAATTTTGGATTTTACTTATTTGTAGTCCCGGTTTTTACTCCTCCTGTAGCCTTTACTTGTTGAGGAATGCCTAATTTTTACAAAAAATAATCCACATAATGATGTGTAGGTTAATTAGTGGATGCAAATATGTGAAAAGAATCAAAAGTATAAAAGATAAAACCAATAGTTTTCATGCCACATCATTATATGAATTTGTTTTTGTAAACCTTACGTGGACCTAAACACTAAACCTGTTATAGAAACTACCACTTCAATTGGTGTATGAACTTGGATCCACCATTTTAGTATTTCAATATATATATATATATATATATATATATATATATATATATATATATATATACTTTAAATAATAGGCAAAACTAGACATTTATATCTACCACTTAATTAAAAAAAAAACACCCAGTGTTATTGGAATTATGTTAACCCTACGTCAACCAAATTGATGCAAATCTTTTGGTCAACAAGAGAGACAATACATGTGCCCACCGGGTGTTTAGCTCTTTATATATGAAAGGTTTAATGTTATTTATATCACATTTTTATATAATCAAGTAATTTATGAGTTTAATTAATGTTCATTAAATATATTTTTTAATTTAAAAAGAAAGTTTGTCTTCATTAAATGCATTTTAAGATATGCTAGTTGGCACATATTTGCAAGATTACTCATTTGGCAATAAATGATTTTTGACGATAATAAGATTGAAATAAATCCTGTTAACAAAGCCAAAGAGGAAAGTTAGCAACAGAGATATTATAAATGTTGCGTAGTAAAATAAATAAAAGGTACACAATTTCTATGTTTTAAGAAATTATTCTATCGAACCGGCCGAACTTCTCATTCGCAGTTCAACCAGTTTAACCGGTGATTCAGACGTTCTTTTTTTTCAAAACTGGATTCCTTTTGCGCCGTGTTCTGAAAATAAACACAGAAATATTTACAACTCACTCAAGAATATTACAAATCAGATTAGTCCAGTTATTATATCAAAAAGCAAGTATAGAATAATGTAAATAAAACGTTGACTAAGGAAGATACAGGCTGGTTGTATGAACGGCGTAAAGCCAAAAAGCCACGACCAAGAACCGCGTTATGCAAGTTGACGTTGTTGAAAATTTTAACATATACTAACAAGACGGATTTTGTAAAAAGGAAACTTTATTTTTCAATTATTCACCAGCCTACCACATGACCATAATATTATTGTTAAATGAAAAAAATAATCAAGAGACTGACAATTTATCAGTCGTAATATTTTGCTAGAGGTGCCACTACAACAAAATGTTGGTTTTGTAGCTTTTTATTTATTGTTCATGGTGTGTGTGTGTAATTTTTTTTGTTGAGCTGTGTTCACTTGGTGTGTTGCGCTTGGGTGGGGGGGGGTTGGGATTCGGGTCGGCCGTGGTTAACCGGTGTCGCATAGGGTGAAGGCCCGATAGGGTGCTTTAGTTTAGGGTAACCTCGAGTGTTTTTGGGGTGAAGCCGGGAGGGTAGCAGGTTTTTTCAGCGTATTGAAGCTTAGCCTCACGCTGTTAGAGGGTGGTCGTGGAGGTGGCTGGGGTGGTAGTTGTGTGTTGGCTTTTTGGAATCTGCAGCTTCGTATATTTTTTTTAAATGTATTATTTATTATATATTGACGCTTTTATATTCGCGGACGCTACGCCAAAGCGTATCGCTTTCAGCTTATTTATAACCTTGCAAGATGAGACAAACAATAGAAGACAAGAAAGGAGGACAATACATGTGCCCACTGGGTGTTTAGCTCTTTATATGTGGAAGTTTTAATATTATTTATATCAAATTTTTATATAATCAAGTAATTTATGAGTTTAATTGATGTTCATTAAATACATTTTTTAATTTAAAAAGAAAGTTTATCTTCATTAAATGCATTTTAAGATATGCCCGGTTGGCACATATTAGCAAGATTACTCATTTGGCAATAAATGATTTTTGACGATAATAAGATTGAAATAAATCCTGTTAACAAAGCCAAAGAGGAAAGTTAGCAACAGAGATATTATAAATGTTGCGCAGTAAAATAAATAAAAGGTACACAATTTCTATGTTTTAAGAAATTATTCTATCGAACCGGCCGAACTTCTCATTCGCAGTTCAACCAGTTTAACCAGTGATTCAGACGTTCTTTTTTTTCAAAACTGGATTCCTTTTGCGCCGTGTTCTGAAAATAAACACAGAAATATTTACAACTCACTCAAGAATATTACAAATCAGATTAGTCCAGTTATTATTTCAAAAAGCAAGTATAGAATAATGTAAATAAAACGTTGACTAAGGAAGATACAGGCTGGTTGTATGAACGACGTAAAGCTAAAAAGCCACGACCAAGAACCGCGTTATGCAAGTTGACCTTGTTGAAAATTTTAACATATACTAACAAGACAGATTTTGTAAAAAGGAAACTTTATTTTTCAATTATTCACCAGCCTACCACATGACCATAATATTATTGTTAAATGAAAAAAATAGTTTAGGGTCGAGATTGTCGACCCTAGACCCTTATATTGTTGTAGTGTGCACAATTTTGTCGAGACCAGCTATAAAGTCGGCTCGAGTTAAGCTAGTGAGGTTTTGTTGTGTTTTTTTGCGTAACGAACGGGTTAGGCCTCATGTTATTCGATGTTTTTTTTCTTTTTCTTTTTTTGTTACTAATGTTAACCTTCTTTGATCAATTAAGCCAATTTTTTACGTGTATGTAATTACTACTATTTAGTAGTGTGTAAATAAAAGATTGTTGACAAATATTTATACACCATTAGGGCTGTAAACGAACCGGACGGACACGGACGGAGGTGTGTTCGTGTCCGTCCATTTAATTTTAGCCGGTCAAATAAACGGACACGGACGCGTAATCGGACGAAAATTTTTGTTCAATGATTCGAACGTTTCGTACATCATGGTTAGATTTGAACTTGTCATGTTCGTTTATGATCGTTCATTAATGAGGTTAAACGAACATAAACGGACAAAGAAATGAACTAAAATCGGACATAAACGAACTAAACGATATAATCGAGCATCAACGATATATACAAGTTAACAAAAATTTGCAATATTTGAAATGTAAATCAAGTATGAAATTAATCGAGCATTAACGAACGAAAAAATCGAAGCGTAAACGAGCGAAATACAACGAACGTAATCGGACGAACATAATCGAACGAAATAAATCGATTCACGTTCAACGAACGCTTATAAACTGACGAAGCGTGTGTTTCATGTTCTATCATCTTAACTAGACGGACATACATCATGTCACGTCGTCCATTATTAAAAATAAGCGCTACATTAATCGACACATCACTTACCGCACGGTTCACGAAATGTTCACTGAACGTCCGGTTCGTTTACAGCCCTATACACCATTATACAAGTAAAACATAGTATATGTATCTCCAACTTTCATTGATAACGTATAAAATTTAATGCAACTTTTACTCGAAACTTATCACACATGTCTTCTTTTCTACACTATAATCATGTCTATTTTACTTCACATTTTCTTTTATACCACATCCTGTTTACTCCATTCTCTTGAAAGCCAACATTTATTTTGCTGACTTTACGCAAGTACAAAAACAACAACAGCAACAGCAACGCAAAGCTATATCTTATTGTGGCTTTACGCAAGTAATGGAGATTAAAATTGAGGAAAGATATGCATGAAAGGTTGCTCAAATCTCATTGGTTGCTATTATTGGTACCCCCCGGTTCACCGAATAGTGCCAAAAAGGTACAAAATATTCCTTTTGTACCCCCTTTACAGTACTACGCAGTTTTATATCAGGTTATGTTCCGTATTTTTTGACAGTTTCATACTTTTGACTCATTAAACTTTATAATTTTTATTCCGCGCTTTCAGTTTCACAGTTTTATAATATAAGCAAAATTAAAAAAAAAAAAAAGAAAAGAAAAAAACCCGAAAAAACAGAGGGATACAAATGGTGTTCCGGGATACGTATAACACAAGCCATCTCATTATCAGATCAACAACAACATAGAAAACATAAATGCTTTGTGTCTGACAGTCCACGTGGTACTAAGTAAAGGTTAGATCTGATACATGATGGAAGTTCGGCCAAACAGCGTCATATACTTTCTGGATATACAATTATATATACTACAGTATGTTTTTGTATTTGTACTTTTATATAGTACTGTAATAGAAAAGCAAAACAAATATTACACCTCATAATTTTAGCTTAGAAATTCAAAACCAACAAATTAAATCAACTTTTAACGCAAGTAAGAAGAAGTTCTTTATAACAATCCAAAAAAATATACGAGAGCGTGTTGAACATATTGTTATTACAAATTTGGACTTTGATCTAATATGGGCCGACTTTATTTTTCGTTAAAACTTTTATGAGCTTTTATGTTATATGACTTGTCTCTTTTTATCTGTTTTCCCTAGTCGGCTTACTTTCATGAGACAACTCGATCTTACTACGAACGTCTACTATGAATGTATGTAGAAAGATCAAAAAAATGAAGATGATTGTTATTTTGGTGAAACATAATGAATACGTAATATTTTCTGGATTTATTAAAATGATCCAACAATCATTTTTCTTATCAAGTAGTGCTATTTAAGCCCTAAATTCATGGTTAATTGCATGGCTAATACAC
The DNA here is from genome assembly GCA_026074375.1 of Tanacetum coccineum. Lineage (NCBI taxonomy): Eukaryota > Viridiplantae > Streptophyta > Magnoliopsida > Asterales > Asteraceae > Tanacetum > Tanacetum coccineum. The sequence goes on from BQNB010127425.1 coordinate 16,337, forward strand.
TTATCATTTGCAGTGGCGTAGCTGTGTGAAGGCAAAGGTGGGCCATGGCCACTCACAAAATCTTAATAAGTCCCACGTATGTTAAATGTAATAAAGTCCGGTGTACTGATGTGTATCTAGTATTAAGTTTTGACCCATTCTAAACACCGATTATTAGTCTTGTAGTCCATGTATAATTCGGAATCCCAATTATATTATATTATACTCAATACTCGGCTGAAACACTGTCGTTTTGACAGTGGGCCAACAATGCTACAGTACCGGCTTCTACTTTGGGCCAACCCAAGTGTTTTTTTTTAATTCGTTACAGTGCTACAGTACCGGGCTCCCACTTTAGGCCAGCCCAAGTGGGTTTTTTTTTAATTCGTAAGCACAAAGTAGGAGGAGAAAAAATTATTATAAAATTTCTGATTTATTCAGATAAAAAAATACCCGCGAAAAAACATGAGGCCCAACACATAAGCCTATATAAAAAAAGAAACTATTAAACATGAGACCGGAAAAATAAACTCGCGAAAAAAAAAAAAAAAAAAAATTTTAACGCCCCGCAACAACGCGCGGGACATAAACTCATATAAGGAAAAAAAACAAACTATTAAACATGATACCAAAAAAATAAACCCGCACTATTAAACATGAGACCGAAAAAATAAACCCGCAAAAAATACAATAAAAAAAATGTCCTGCAGTAACGCGCGATTGTCATTTAAGGCACACGTAATCCCATAAAATTATATTAGAAAAAAAACCCGTATAGCCAAAAAAAGAAACCTTTAAACATCCAGCCCAACACATAACCCCATATAAGAAAAAAACAAACTATTAAACATAAGACCAAAAAAATAAACCCGCACACAATTAAAAAAAAAACTAATGCCCCGCGGCAACGCGCGCGTAAACCTGCTTGTTGTTTTACAAATCACATATATTAATTCTTATATAAATACTTAACAAAACTCGATTGGCTAAAAAACCTCAATATATTGAAGTAAATGAACAAATTTGTTGCAACACTTTTGCATAGTTATATATTATGATGTTTTTTTATGGGAGATGCATCTCTCTTTGTTCATGCATTTGAAATGTGCGGCTGTGATTGTTTCTCATTCTTCTCGTTTTAGTTTTATTTCTCATTTGATCCTTACTCAGCATTGGGCATGGATCCGCTAAGGGATTTTAAAATAAAAAGAATGAGAAATGGTTCTAACCACATATTTGAAATGAAAAAAGAGAATTTCATAGGAGATGCATCTCTCTTTGTACATGCATCTGAAATGTGCGGCTGTGATTGTTTCTCATTCTTCTCATTTTAGTTTTATTTCTCATTTGATCCTTACTCTTTTAGCATTTGCTAATGTGTTTTAAAAAAAATTGGCCCTCTTAAAATCAAATTCCTGGCTACGCCCCTGATCATTTGACACATGTATTATATACATTTTTTATTCTCCAAAATACCACCAATCACCTTTTAAAATAAACCAACCAAATCATTAAACATATATAAAAAGTGTACAAATAACCAACTGAGCTAGCTCAGTTGGCCACCAAGGGTGTCCTTGAGAGGTTGTTACCACATGCGAGAGGTCTCAGGTTCGAGTCTCTCCGTGGGGGTTTTCCTTCAAGCTGGGAATTTGTGGGGTTCTGCCCCATAGATGCGTCGATTCGAGGATGGCAAGGACTACCTTCTGGGTATGTACTGTGGAATCGAATCACTAATTATTATTCGAGGCTGACAGGGACTACCTTCTGGGTAAGTACTGTGGAATCGAATAACTAACTTTGTAACTGTACTAACTCGCCGTTCAAAAAAAAATATTAATAAGAAAGTTGGCCTAGAATTTTAGTAACTTCGGGGATGGAATGGTGAAAAGTGAAAACAATATATTTATGATTTGGTCATGATAAACTACATATCAAGCTATGATTTAATAGTATACAAAGTAAGGCCTATTAGAGAAATTATAATCATTAATCTCTAAAAAAGTTACTTTTAAAGAGAATAGGAGAAACAATTAGAACAAAAATGACATCATTGTTCGTCTAAAGGGTGTTAGGGTGTTAGTTTTTTCAATAAAAAGGTGTATTACGTTGAAGAATTATATTCAGAAAAAATATGTTTCAACAATGTGGTTAAATTACAAATGTAGACAGGTTGACTACTGTATTCATTATGGTAAAGCCCGATGGTGAGTATAATTTCTTAGACTCGCAACTAATAAGGAGTAACAAGAATACAAAATAACACATTCTAATGGGCCAAAATATCATTATTGGGCCAAGATAACCCAATCTGAAAACTAGGGGTATCCATAATTCGATTTGTAACTGCGGGAACCAAAAACCAAACTGCACCAACTAATTTAAAACCAAGCGTAATTTAATAAACTATTTTTGTCCAAAACAGAATTAGAAATTCAGAACGTTATTTGGTTTTAGGTTTTAGCAAATTGCATTAACCGAATGTCAAATTCATGTACATATTGATCTATATCTATACTATATATAAAGGATTTTTTGATAAGTTCAGAATCCGACCTCAAATGAGATGAGATTCATCAATCCATATAATAGGCAATTCTATAAAGAAGAAAGAATCACGAACTAAGAAGATTAGTAAAAATGATTTGTTATGGATTGATGTATTGTATTGAGTTTGAAGATACAAGAGAATTCAGTTACAAAATCTTAAAGCTAAAATGATTACATGAATGATGAATTTTTAAGAACCTGAAAGAATTGCTTGCACTGTGTCTGCAGATATCGAGAAACATATAAGAAGGGTGATCTCTTTGACATAGTCAACTAGTTCCTTCTCGTTACCAAATGCGTATCCTAGAACAGAACGAAAACAGAATAGAGTAGCACTAGCTATTATCACTTCCATTGCTCCAAGAACAAATACAGCCAAGAGAACCGCTTTTGCAGCATCAGGATTTCCAGCCCCTAATTCATTGGCCACTCGAGTGCTACGAAAAGCCATTATTACTTTATGATACTAGAGTTACGATCACTATTGGGAAAATGTAGATTAGTATTAAGTAAAAAACAAACCTCGCGGCTGCCCCAAGCGAGTATGGTATGAAGTAGTGTAATGTAGAAATTGTTA
>BQNB010127426.1:3612-19442 GCA_026074375.1 Tanacetum coccineum
TCTATTTTGGACATATACTAGCTTGACCTGGCCTTACATTTAATAATTATATTTATTAATAATTATTTATGTCCAAATTTAGAGAAAACACATTTTTCACTAAAATTTTTCCTACAAGTTGCCGGTAAAGCCTTTTGTGACTGATTTCCTAAGGATTATGCCGTAGGTAAAAGCCATTTTTCTATTTGTGACTAGCGTGGTTTAGGCGACCTTATGTTTGTAACGAGGATAATTTAGGCTGCGCGTTGCAACATTTTCTAGAAATCAAATATACATCACTTGATGAACATCAATACCAAGAAGCCAAGAACATCTTACAACGGGCTGGCCTGAAGATGGTGATTACAATTGAGTTTATTTTATTTTACTTGTTTATTTTCTATAATTATGATTTGATATAAGTTTAAATACAAGTATGTGAGAGAAAACTATTAATGTAGCAAAAGTTATATGTTCTGATAGGTTATGAATTAGGTTGAAAATTTATATAATGTTAGGATTGATAAAAGTGACGATCTTATTGAAATAAATGTCTTGTAATAAATAATGAAATATTATTGTGTAATAGGTTAGGTAGATGGTAAATAGTCAAAGACTATAAGTCAAAGGGGCTAAATTGTAAATGTCTAGAAGACAAAGGCTCCATGGTCATTCATTGTAAAAGGGTATAAATACCCCTCCTCCACCTCATTTGTGAGGTGTGTCTTATATGTGTATTCAAGTTTCATTTCATTATCCTCCTCCCTCTTTCTCTCTCTACTTTCTCTCTCTAGACTTATCACTATATTGCTTATTGATCCTGAAATCCAGACCTCACACATTTCACCCACCAAAATCGTTCAGCTACAGTAATCCCTAACACTTTTTCATAAACCCTAATTCAAACATAGCAAATCAGAACAGTAACTTTATTATCTTCTTTTTTTCCTTATTTCCTTTTTTGCTTATTTTTTAGCTTCTCTGCTAATGTGTGTCCATTATATGTTTTTTTCAAGCTTAACTGCTCATATGTGTTGATGTGTGTTGCTTATCTGCTCATGTTTCTTAGAATGATAACCTTTTTTGAATCCCCTTATATTCTTAAACACATATATAGCGGTTTAGGGGTGTTTGGATTAAAAAGGGTTAAAGCCGTACAATACCAACGAACTTTAACAAATTTATCGATTTGGTACGTGAACTATTTTAATTATCTATTAACGTAACGTACTTTCATTTATGTGTCGATTTGCCATAATTCAACTGGTTACCGGATAAAAACTTTGAAAACCGGCTAATGTACTACGTGTAATATTAAAAGTATAAAATTTGTAAAATTTATACCACTTTTTTAAGTACGTTACGTACCAAATCGATAAATTTGTAAAAGTTCGTTGGTATTGTACGGCTTTAAATTTGTAAAATTATGTGAAAACCGGTAAAACAAGTTTCATTGTGCAACTCGACACAAAACCTTTAAGTACGTTACGTTAATAGATAATTAAAATAGTTCACGTACCAAATCGATAAATTTGTTAAAGTTCGTTGGTATTGTACGGCTTTAACCCTTAAAGTTATACAAGCTTTAACGGACTCTAAAACGCTCCTAGACGCATTTTAGAACAAAAATCACCAACATTTTATGACTTTCTGAAAAGAATTTTTACCAAGTTTGAGCCCACGTTTACCTTATTATCAAGCATTTTCAGACTTAAACTCGCGAGTTTTTATGTAAAACGTCAAAATAAGAAACTTTTATGTTTTAACGGAAGTCGGTTCAGACCAGAAAGGGTTCGAAACCCCAATTGAAAACAGCACCAACTCACTTTTCAAAAACAAATGCTGATTTTTTTTATAAAAACGCAGACCTGCATTTTGATCAAAAACACCACTTTTATGCACTTTTGAGTTGAAATCCTTGACATTTAGTAGAAAACATTGTTTCGGAGAACTTTCGTGTTTCGGCCTTCAAAGGTGTCCGAAACGATCCGTTTCAGTTTTGCGCAAAATTTAATTCTTACTAAATGTGCAAATTTTTAATATAAAATTTTTTCAAACTTCGAAAGGCTCTAAAATCTTCGTTTTTAAGAGTTACGGGTCAAAATTTTTTTTTAAAACGATCGTCTCGACGAATACTAACATATTTTAAAGCCTAAATTTTATAAAAAATATTTTTACGACACCCTAACGAGGCGTCTAATTTTCTGCACGAATTTAACTTTTTCAAAACCTAATAAACTCTATCCAACATCACCAAATCATCATCACAACTTCATAAAAACTTCCCAAATCCTACTCCTCGTCATCTAAAACAATAGATCAACAATTTCTATAGATCAAAACCTATTATACACACATACAATATGGATTTCAAAATTTTGAAAAAAATCATACATAAACATATGTAAATAAGTATTGAAAAAAGGGTTCAAGGATACTCACAACACAAAATATAAAGGAAAAGAAAAATCGACAATGAACCCCTTTTGGTTCTTGTTGATTTCCAAAAACCCAAATACCCTTAAAACACACTTTCAAAACTTTTCAACACCCAAAATCTTAATAAATAAATCCCTTAGCTTTAATTTTCACCCCAATATACATTGAAAACTCTTGAATTAAAGTCTTGATCAAATCCCTTGCATGGTTGATTTAATGTAGATGATATAGTAAGTATTGTAGGATAAAACCTTGGTGATAGTGGTGGTTAAATGATGACGGTGGTGGTTCGGTTATGTAGGCAAGGAGAGGGAGGCACATGTTTATTTTTTCTTAAGAAGTCTTTGTGTTTTCCTTTGTTAGTGATACTGAAAGTAGGCGGGTTCTTTTAAAAAGAGATATATATGCATGAAACATCAATATTAGGTGGAGTTCAATAAGGGGGTGCTTGGTTTATGGTTTAGTAGGAGCTAGTTAAATAAAAAAGGTGTTTGGTTTATGGTTTTATCCGATAAGGGGGGGGGGGGAGGTAATGGGAGTGTTTGGAAAAAAATTATTTTATTTTGTTAAGTATTATTTTGTATATAAAAAGGTAGGTGTAGAATAAAATGGTGAGGTTTAAATCTGGATACGTTTTTTTAGCAATGTTCGAACAAGACATGAAAGAAAATAGATTTTACTATAAATAAAATTTAGAAAAGCCTCGGGGTAAAATATAGAAATATTTGAACTATAACGGACACGTAGACAAGAAGTAAGCTAAACGTCAGATTAGGATTTAACAAGGCGTAGAATTTACTAAATCGGGTAACGGTAAAAATAAAATTTTTAATTAAAGGTAAAATAAAAATAAAATAAGATTATATTATTTACCTGAATTTTACAAAATCTCACAGTCGATCCCCCTAAGGGAACTCTGGTCCCCAGAGTTCAACTGACGAATGCAGTAGACGAGGAGGTTGGCAAAAGATGAGGGTACTTGGCCTTGAAGTGATCTTCTTGCTCCTAAGTAAATTTAACTCCTCGTCGAGGGTTTCCAATGAACTTTGACGATAAGGATACGGCTCTGCTTTAGATGTTTAACCTCATGGTCTATTGTCTTTACATGATTCTTGATAAAGTATAGCTTGTTGTCGAGTCGACTTTCGTTTAGCGGAATGCCAAGGTTTTCACCATATAAACATTTCTTTCATTGCAGGACCAAAGCTTCTATCTTCAGATTACGCGTTATAACGTGTTCGAAGGTTCACTAAACACAATTAAGAAATATAGCAAACGGAACTTGAATGAACAATAATTAATACATAAAGTGTCTACAATATGCGTGAAGGTACAAATTAGTGGTTAGGAAAATTCTTAATGAAAAGATGAATATTTGTGCCAATGAGGAAACAATTGAATATTTGTGCCAATGAGGAAACAAGTGAAAACAAAGAATTAATATATCATAACGATGATCAAAGAAGTACATATCGAATAACAGTACGTATCAAGATCGAATAAGGAATTTGTAAGGGAAATTAAAGCGAATGGAGGAATCAAATAGCGTTGTATCTTCAAAGGAAGTGAATGTCAATACGAAAGGAGTTATAATGGGTTTGATATTTCAATATTTGAGAATTCTGAAAGAGAGATCAAATATCTTAAGAACAAGGCAGCGAACAATCATTAACTAATACAACGAAAGAATGAGTAGATCATAAAAGAAGAATACTCTTAGCATCGCGTGAGGAATGAATGAGAGAATATGAAGGAACAACAAAAGACATCGCGAGTATGTGAAATATGAATAGGTCAACGACTTAAGAGAGCATGTAAAAGAATATATGTACCAATGTAATAAGGATCAAGAGAATAATTATATAGAGAATGGTTCACATCAACAATTTACGAATCAAGGAAGTAATGAAAAATCATTTGTACCAATAATCAAGTAACAAAGAATCAATTGATCATAATAATAGGAAATAGAAGTAGATGTCAAGAATATCAAAACATAGCAACGATCGAAAAGAAATGAACCGTAAAGAATTATGAAATAATATAGAAAGTTACTCGTGAGGTTAACCGATGCAAACGATATAATTAATATCAATAGCTGAAAGAGGCACGTATCAAAGAAGTAGTATGTCAAGAATGTTGAACGGATAGAAGAAATAATGGTATGAATAATTGATGATTAAAGGGAGTTAATACTAATGGTTAAAACCCGCACATAATACAAATATGGTATATCGAGGATATTAAAATGGAATATGAGAAGTTAATTGTACAGACAATTAATTATTAAAGGGAGTAGATATATCCGTACCACAAGCAAACAATACATCGAGAGTTTTAAAAGAAATGTTTTTAATTAAAGAGGTCGTCATTGACTATGATGGTCGAGATTCTCTGTTCGGAGTGGGAATGCTGAGTGTCATTCCCAATAATATTCTAGTCGGAAGACATGACCATCATTAGCGTGGTTTGTATCAGGGGTCTTTATGTATGATTCGTTCTCGGCATCTCAGATCTTGTTTCATTCTAGGCGAGAGAACATGTCAGTCATACGTGGGGCTATGACAATAATAAGATCACAAAATAGCATACAGTTTTAAAATGTACTTATGACCAAAGTTAAAGCATAGCATGTAATCTCCTCTGAAACTTTATAAACAAGTAACTATAGAAATGAGGCTATGAAACTCACAGTAGCAAGGAGAATAGAAATCCAACGATGAGAGAAAGAGAGAAGACATGAACTCCTAACTGCGACCTAAAATAATGGTGCTCAATTAGAAACACGAAATATAATAAAATGACATTTAAGTCTTATATATATATATATACATACATATATATATATACATACATATATATATACATACATATATATATATATATATATATATATATAGGGGAGCGTTATTGTGGTATACATCTTAAAGTGGAAGACAATAAGTACACTTGTGGACCATTAGATCAAGCTTGATGAATTAAAATCAAATTTAACTAGATGAGTGGCTTAATTGTAATAACATGAAAAACTAATGGCATTGTGTACCAATTTAATTAAGAGCCCTTTAATTAATGTGTCAAATGACATTTATGCAAATAAGTAAAAAATTGAAGACATTTTAGGTAAATCAAAATGTATATACATGCACATTACAAGATCTTACTTTTGCTATAAATCTAACACGATTCTTGTTTACTTTTTACGTTTGTTATTATTTTTTAACGTCCATATTTTCCGAGTAATACATGTTTCATCGACTGGTACATGTCTCATATTTATATAACTTTTGTTCATATTTATTAAGATACAAACTTAACATAATATAAAATAATTAAGGATTAAATGAGACATATCAATAAAGTTGTTTCAGTAGACATATACTAATAAACTTATAAATCAAGAACTAACTGATACAAAATATTATTGGTCAACAAAATCCACCATTTAGTTGATACAAAAATAAAGTTTGTCGATCGTTGTACAACGAAATCTCATATGACACAACTAACTGATACAAAAATTATTAAACACAACACCATTGGCACATCACTGTTTGTCATGTTGTGTGTATCTTAACTACACGATTTTTTTTAACAATGATACACGAATTCAAAAAACAAACATAAATAATACAAATTGCAAGGAATATCGGACCATGAAACACAATCATCAACTGGTACATTACTAATATTTGTATAAATATTACATTTGAAACATAATCATCAACTGATACATTACTAGTCTGACGGTTGAAGAACGAAGCCGTTCAGTTGTCGTCAGAAAACGAGGTCGTTGCCACAGTAGCAAACAAGAAATATTCGACCGTACGTCAAACCACAAATCATTGCAGCAAAAGGAGGCGTTGTTGGCAAAAAAACGATACTAACAAAAAAAGCCCAGAAAAAAACACAACACCTTGAATCACAATCACAAATCATTGCAACAAGAAATATCCACCACCTTGATTCCCGGTACTAACAAAAAAACTCAGCAAGCTTTCTAGCTAGTTTTTGTTCTCTCTAATGACGTATAATACGTGTAACAGGCCTCTGGGCCTAGATTACATAAATTATACATGGGCCCAAGCCCAACAAGACAATCACAAAGCATAATAAGCCAAATCTAAGCCCAGTCCCGTGCTGGCACGGCCCCGAAGAAATAAGACGGACGTGATAGGCCTTCCGCGGACCAAGCAACATCCGCGGAAGGGGACCCACGTCCGCAAGACACGATTACTGCGGACCCTTATCCGATAAGGGTCCCACTTCGGCCCACTAACAGAAATCAGCGAAATATTAGGAAAACCTAATATTTAGCTCACCTATTAAAAGGGGGTACTCTGACACCCCACAAGGTATGATTTTATGACCACATTTCACAAACACATACTTTGACATCCTCTAACAAATATGTTTGCTTACTCTTAAGCCGGAGTCCAATCGCGGGGGTCCGTCCCCATGGTAAGACTAACGGTTTACCTCTCGTTGTGCAGGGAATCATCTCATTACTTGATTTAGTACAAGATCTCATCCTTGGGCCTAGTCCAACTACTCCCCAAGTCCATCTACTTAACCCATTACGTATTTTGTACTAACAAGTTGGCGCCATCCGTGGGACCCAAATACAACTGCGTTCTACAAAAATACTCACCATGAGCAATAATGAACAAACCACTCCTAGCCAACCCACGTCTGCTGTGCGGAACACGGTTGGGAGAGGAAAGGAGCCAGCTACGCAAGATCAAGGTGGGCTCGCGTCTGATGCAGCCCTCTGAGAATATTACGACAAAAATTACAATCAGCTGCTGCCAATCATGGCCGAGAAGTTTAACCAGGAGAAAGAAAAAAGTGAAAAGCTAAAGGAACTAAAATCCCGGCTTAACTTCAAAGGATGTTCCGGAACATCACGGTACTCCGAGTCAAAAATGACTGACACTAAGGAACATGAAAAAAGGCACAGATCTAGGCGCTCCCGTAGCCCAAGAACTAGTGTATTCTCAAGAATGAGACACGAGCGGTCAAGATCACCAAGGAAAAGGTCGAAAGAAGGAGGCGTGTTTAAAAGGCTAGGAAGTAGGGGGAAGAGTGTGTCCGCACGCTCAGACAGCTACAGCCAGAACTCCCATTCGAAATACACAGAAGCTCTCTCAGAAAGTGAGGATAGTGAAGGCGGGCACTGGAAATCAAGATCAAAAAATAAGATATCGTGTAGGGAAGAGGATGACTTGTCCTAGCCATGGGTATGTGAGGAAGTAGATCCTTTCAAACCTAGAATCCATTACTTTGACTTCCCAAAAACAAGGATGCCCAACCATATCAAGACATATGATGGAAGCGAAGACCCGGATGATCATTTGAAAATCTTCTAGGTAGTAGCAAAAATAGAACGATGGGCCATGCCAACATGGTGCCACATGTTTAACTCTACGTTGATAGGAAACGCGAGGGTATGGTTTGATGACCTTCTACCTGAATCAATAGATAGTTATGACGATTTGAAGAAAGCATTTTTGGAAAATTCTCCAACAGAAGAAATGCATTAAAGACCCCATAGAAATCCATAACATCAAGCAGCGGGAGGGGGAGTCTGTGGAAGACTTTGTGAAAATATATAAACTGGAAAGCATGGATGTCAAGGGGGCTCCATAATGCATGAGAATCTCCGGATTCATGCATGGAATTACAAACCCTGAGCTCATCAAACGTCTCCATGACAAAATCTCAAAAACAGTTGACGAAATGATGAGAGTTGCCACATCTTTCCTCAGGGGGGAAGTGGCAGCCTCAAATCACGAACGGAAGAAAACGTTTCCACCATGGAAACAACATGAAGGCAGCCAAAAGCAAAATTTCAAAAAAGGAGGTTTCTAGAACCAGCATAGGTCAGAAAGGAAGCAGGATCGGTTTTCCTTACTCACAAAAACCCCCAAAGAAATTTTTGCTTTAGACAAAGGAAAATTCAAAGCTCCGCCACCAATGAAAACCCCAGTTGAGAAACGGAACCATGCAAAATTATGTGAGTTTCATGGTGAAGTAGGACATAACACAGACGAATGTATGCACCTGAAGAAACAGATTGAGGAAATGCTAAAAGCAGGAAAGCTGTCACATCTGATTAAAGAACTAAAACTATTCAATGGAAAGGGACAACCTAAGGTGGTAAAGAAAAGAGAAACTTTCAGGAAGGATAAAGCGTTAGCTATCCTAATGGTCCAACCCTAGGAAAGGGTTGCTAGACAAAGGATTACACAGAGTTTATCTCCTAATCTAGAAATCTTGTTTCTACCCCTAGGGGAAGATAAAGGAACGAAAGGCCCAATGATCATAGAGGCGGAAATAGGAGGCCACTGTGTACATCGATTTATTGGACGGGATCAGCCTCAAAAATTTTGTATGAGCACTACTTTAGCCAACTCTGTCCGGAAAATGAAAAACAATTGATACCAGCCAGTACCCCTTTGATTGGATTCAGCGGTGAAATAATATAGCCAACAGGGCAAATACAATTGTTGGTTACGATTGGAGATGAAGAACACTTTGCTTCAGCCTGGATGAATTTCATGGCTGTAAAGACATCCGTCGCCGACAATGGAATTTAATTGAAGACCAGGAGTCAAGAAAATTACAAGCAGTTCCGTCAACAGCTCACGAAATGCTAAAGATCCCGGTAGAAGGAGGAGTGATTACCCTAAAGAGTAGCAAGTTGGTTCTGCTGGAATGCGCGGTGGTCTCCGGACCTAAAGGATCCCCATAAGCTACCAAGCCAATAATAGAAGAAAGAATTAAGGTAGCAATAAACCCGAAAGTCCAGCACAAACAGTAATAGATTGGTTCACCTCACCCAAGAAGTGCCGCAAAAAGTTGGTAACTACTTCACGTAACTTGGAACAATTTTTGTTGGAAGCCTGCGGATATAACTGGCGTCCCAAGACACATTGCGGAGCACCGCCTTAACGTGCGGGAGGGATGTTCTCTGGTTAGACAAAAGAAAAGAGGGCAAATGGCTAACAGAAACTAGGCAATACAAGAGGAAGTGGGGAAACTTGTGGAGGCAAGAATAATAAAGGAAGTACACTACCATGACTGGCTGTCCAACCTAGTAATGGTAAAAAAGCATGATGACAAAAGTTGGGATGATGTGCGTCGATTCAAAAAAGATCTAAACAAAGCATGCCCAAAGGACGGCTATCCGCTACCGAAGATAGACTGGAAGTTAGAATCCTTGTGCGGATTCCCTTTTAAATGCTTCTTAGACGCATATAAAGGCTATCATCAAATACAAATGGCAAAGGAAGATGAAGAGAAAACCACATTCATCACAAGCCAAGGAATATTCTGCTATACGAAAATGCCTTTTGGTCTAAGGAATGCCGGGGCAACCTATCAACGTCTAGTGGATAAAGCGTTCCATAAACAAGTTGGTAGGAATCTGGAAGTGTACGTAGATGACCTTGTCATCAAAAGCCGCACGGAAGAAGAGATAGTCAGGGACATAGAAGAAACATTTAAAACTCTAAGGGAAATTAACATGAAACTAAACCCTAAGAAGTGTACCTTTGGGGTAGAAGAAGGAATGTTCTTAGGATACAAAGTCAACTCTAAGGGGCTGAAAGTGTGCCCAGATAAGGTGGACGCTGTGCTAAGTCTCCCATCCCCAAAATGTTTAAAGGACGTGCAAAAGTTAAACGGAAAACTCGCAAGCCTGAATAGGTTCTTGGCCAAATCAGCAGAGAAGTCATTACCGTTCTTTAAAACTTTGAAAAAATGCACGAAGAAAAGTGACTTCCATTGGACCACGGAAGCGGAAGAGGCGTTTAAACAAATGAAACAGCTGATAGCCGAGCTCCCTATGCTAACGGCACCAATGGAAAAGGAAGAGCTTATTGTTTACTTGGCCGCAGCAAAAGAGACAGTAAGCGCAGTACTGATGACAGAAAGGGAAGCTAAACAGATGCCCATCTACTTTGTTAGCAGGGCATTAAGAGGTCCGGAACTAAACTACACGTCAATGGAAAAGCTGGTGTTGGCTTTAGTACATGCTAGTAAGCGCCTAAAAAGATACTTTCAGGCACATCCAATAATAGTAATCACGGACCAGCCTATACAGCAGATACTATCAAGACCAGAAGTAGCAGGAAGGCTACAAAAGTTGAGCATTAAATTAAGAGAGTATGCAATACATTACAGGCCTAGAGTGTCGGTCAAAGGACATATATTAGCAGACTTCATAGTCGAAAGACCAGAAGAGGACTCTTCGGATACTCCTATGGAAGAGGAGGAGAAGCTCCCTGAACCATGGATTTTATTTATGGGCGGATCCTCTTGCACAAATGGTTCTGGAGCAGGGCTAATACTCACAAACCTATAAGGGATGGAGTTCACTTACGCCTTAAGGTTCAAGTTTGATGCAACAAACAACGAAGCAGAATATGAAGCTTTGATTGTTGGACTAAGGATAGCATAACAGATTGGTGCGAAAAACCTTCAAGCGAATGTGGATTCGCGCCTAGTGGCCAATTAAGTGAACGGAACATATGTTGCAAATAAAGCTGACATGGTCCGTTATCTAGAAAAAGTAAGAGCACTGACAGGCGGCTTCAAGGCGTTCACAATTAAGCAAATCCCTATAAGCGAAAACAAAAAAGCTGATGCTCTAAGCAAAATAGCCTCCACAAGTTTTGCGCACTTAAGTAAGCAAGTACTGGTCGAAGAATTAAAAGAAAAGTCCATCAGCGAAGTAGAAGTATTGACGGTGGTAGAAGAAGAATGAGACACCTGGATGACGCCTATCTACAAATACCTTGCGGAGGAAACTCTACCAGCGGATATGAAGAAAGCAAGAGCAATAAAACGCAAGCCGTGGCGGTTTGCCGTTATTAATGGGATCCTCTACAAGAAATCTTTTCTCGGCCCATGGCTAAGGTGCGTAGGGCCACTTCAAGCCAACTATGTTCTAAGAGAGATACATGAAGGATCTTGTAGCATGCATACAGGCACATGATCCGTCGTGGCCAAGGCTTTGCGGACCGGTTACTATTGTCCTACCATGCACAGAGACGCAAGAGCGTTAATAAGAGCATGTCAAGATTGTCAAGTTCATAAACCCATCCCAAGGAATCCACAGCAGAAACTAACCCCAATTACTTCTCCGTGGCCATTTTACAAATAGGGAATTGACATAGCCGGACCTTTTCCGGAGGGCCCAGGGAAAGTCAAATTCTTAATAGTAGCCATGAATTACTTCACAAAATGGATTGAAGCAAAACCAGTCACGACCATTACAGGAAATCAGATCAAAAAATTAGTATGGGACAACATTGTCTGTAGGTTCGGACTTCTTGGAAAGATTATATCAGATAATGGAAAACAGTTCTGAGATGATCCATTTAAGGACTGGTGCGAAAAACTATGTATCAATCAGCATTTTGCCTCTGTAAATTATTCGCAGACTAATGGGCTCGTAGAAAGAGCAAACCGCAGCTTGGGTGAAGGAATAAAAGCAAGGTTGGAAGAAAGAAGCAAGAACTGGATGGAAGAACTCCCTCATGTCCTATGGGCACACCGCACAATGATAAAATCTAGCAACGGAGACACCCCGTTCTCATTAACGTACGAAACGGAGGTAGTCATTCCAGCAGAGATAGGCATGCCTACAATCAGAACAACGGAAGTGGATCTGGTACAAAACAATAAATCTTTAGAAATCAACCTTGATCTCCTGGAGGAAATAAGGGAGGAAGCAGCAATACGAGAAGCTAAGAGTAAAGCAAAAATGGAAAAGTACTATAATGCAAAAGTTTGAAATACAAGTTTCAAACCAGGAGACCTTGTATACTGCAACAATGATGCAAGCCGAGCGGAAGACACAGGGAAGCTAGGCCATAAATGGGAGGGATCGTACGAGGTAACGGAAGCACTTGGGAAGGGAGCATACAAGTTAAGAGACCGTAACGGAAAACAACTTCCGCAGACTTGGAATATCAGCAACCTCAAGAAGTGTTACGTGCACAAGATGTAAGCAATTCACCCTTGCGGACTCCGCAGTGAGGATAATGCACTTCAATTTATGTTATTTTATGCATTGTACTGTCTTTTGAAATTTCAATAAAAAGTGAAGCCTAGCTACCTTCACAAATTTTGTTATAAACTTTTTCCATTATTTACTTTGCAAAGTTATTTTGTATGTGATTAAGACGCACACATTAGGGCATGACCCAATCAACGTTATTCCGCATAACAAAAGGGTGAGTAACCTCAAAATTAACTCAATTATACATAAGAGGTATTGCAAACCCAATATAGGGAGAATACCCCACAAATATTCAAACAAATACTATCAGAATGAATATATCATAACATTAAAAAGATAGCAAGGTCAAGGTTAAACACCGAGACATTAAAAATTATGCAAGTATAAGTTATCGCACACAAAAAGGTCAACAAGCAACCACGGCACTCAAAACGGATAAAAACACTTAGAAAAGTTGTTCATACATAAGAGGCTACAACAAAAAGGTCACACGCGACCAAGCCCATGGATTATAATAGACTACTAAAAGATATCTAGTTTTGCATCCTCGACGTCAGGGAAAGGGTTAACATCCGCACCTGCACCTGCCTGCCCATCCGCATCGTTACCTTCTTGACCATCCGCATGAACATCATAGTCATCTGTGGAAATAGGAGGAATGGAGCTTGTAGAAGCAAAAGTAACGGATAAGGCCATGGTAGTCTCGGGAGCAGTACCGGAAGTACCTTCCATACCTTCCAAAGCAGTGGAGGATAAAGGCTCAATTAAGGGAACAAACACGTCACGAAGGGCTGGCCTATGATTAGCAATATTGTCCCTGATTTTTTGAACTCGGTTATGGGAAACATCCAGGGAAAATAACAAGGAGGTGGCACCAATGACAGTTCGGTCCGACGAATGATAGATGGGGACCAACAATTGGTCAACATGAGGTTGCGACTCATCTATACCAAGTCTTTCAGCAAGAGGTTCGTCCAGACGAAGAATATTCATTAAAGTCTTGGTGCTCGCATCCTTGTTAGACTTTAGCTCAGTTAGCAAGGAGAAGTTCACATCCTGAAGCTCTTGCAAGGCAGAAATGTAATCGCTTTCCACGAAAGGATTAAACGAAACAATGTCTATTAAGACCCTACCTTCCTGACCATGAGTAATTCCAGCGGCTAGCCCATCTTGCATGCCTTTCTCAATAGCCCTGCTGATAGCCGCTCCAAGGGCAGACAGATACTCTGACGAATGTAGACACTTAACAATAGCAAGCTTTACCCCATAGGTAAGAAGCCATCTACGGCCAGCGGTGGTAGTCAGAAGGCGAGGATCAAATTTTTCCTCCAAATGAAGCGCCATCTCAACAAAATCAACGTATAACTTCTTGAATTTATCATTCATAACTCTTATCTGCTCATCCTGGAATTCCTTAAGCTTACCCATACATTTCTCATACGCTGTGACTTTCTCCTGAAGCCCAGCAGAGGAAGTCTCTAGTTCATGCACCTGTAATCATATGGAAGCATTTTAGAAAAAGAAAAGAGAAAAAGAGAGAGAGAAAAGAACTCAAGTGTAAAGACACATACCTGATCAACAAGGTTGTCATTCTGAGACTTAACAGAAGTCACCATAACATCCAAATCAGCAGCCTCTTGCTCCCTAACTTTCACTGAAGCCACAAGATCAGCCACCTTCACATCAAGATCACTTTTCTCCTTCTCCAGGGTGGTGTTGTAATCCTTCAAAACTCTCACTTCACCTTGCAGTGATTTCTCAATAGCCTCAAACTTAGAGGCTTCGGCACGGAGACGGATAGCCTCCGCGGCTTTCGCTTCCTTCACAAGCAACCGTGCCTTGAGACTATCAATTTCTGCATCCCTGGCCTTCAGCAAAGAACTTTTCTCCTCCATAACAAAATTCAATATCCTCCTCTCTTTAATATTGTACTCCGCACGCATCCTCACTTCAGCACTGAGGGACATTTGGCGAGCAGCCCCTACATTAAACTCTATGAAAAGTTGGTCATGATCCATCCCACGGATTAACGCAAAGAACTTAGGGGAGCAAATTCATCCACCATCTAGCGGCAAGTACGGCCGTCATCCAGGCGAGAGCCATTGGTTACAGTCCACTGAGGTACATATACTTTTTGAAGATCCGTATCAAGGCTAATGACAGTGCGGATACCACCAACGATGAAGTCACTGCTAGTAAGGTCAGAAAAGCCACCTACGGCATGGTCAGCTCCACCACCAGAAGAATCACCACCAAAAATAAAAGACTCAACAAATTTTTCTTTAATAGTTGTAGAAGGATCAACTGTGGAAGTAACAGTAGTGGCCACTGTTATCAACGTAATAGAAGGCATGGCAAAAGAATCAACTTCAGCTTTCGCAATATTAGCACCTGAATGGTGAGAAGAATCTGAAGATATGACAAACCTTGGAGGAGCGATAATGGTTCGGAGATTAGCCTTAACCATAGAGTCAGTTTGATCTTCACTTTCTTGCTCTGGTGTCACGGATACAGAAGAGGTAATAAAGGGTAGGGTAGGTAAAGCTGCAATCCCAACCTTCGGATTCAACACAGCTCCAGTAAGTAACCTCTGGAGCGCGGACATAGATTTACCAGCAACAAATGGCCCAGTTGAAGTTCCGTGATCTTCCCTTAACTTCTTAGGAGGGTGTAAAGGTCCACCAGCATAAAAAAAAACCATTTTCCTTTTTCTTTAATGCTTTGGTTGCAGAGGAGCTACGTCTTCAACAACAGTCTCCACAGCTTCACTAACCAGTGGAGTACCAATAACATGCCCACCGCTCGCAGAATCACCCTGCTTTGCTAGATTACCACTACCACCTTCATCGAATAACCTGTCAACACTTGCATCCAACTCGCTTTTAGCACGAGCAGGAGCAATGGGTAGTAGTGGAACAACATGTCCCACAGTAGTATCTAACCACTTTGGTTCATCTTTAGCATGCTGCCTCTCACCAACCCTCACCTTCGTAGGATCGACAGTCTGGATAAAGGAGAGCATACCCATTTCTACACGCAAAGAGGAAAGAATAAGACGGTCGGCAAAGATGATAAAAAGGCAAAACATATGATATAAAGAGTTTGTTACCTTGGAAGAATCCAAAATAACAAAGATTGAGACTTTGTATGTATACCAAAGTGTATGCGGAATCTACACTTTGATACTCTAGAGAAGTTTATTAATGAAACAGTAATGATCACAAACAAACAATGAACACAAAACTCACTGCTTTAATATTATTAAATAATACGAGTACTCTTGAAGTACTGGGGTTACAAACCTTGAAGCTATTACAAATTTTCTCTAAATGTATCTCTAAAAGTTCTATCTTACTTTTTTTGGTTTACACTACACTTAGGA
>BQNB010127427.1:3887-19442 GCA_026074375.1 Tanacetum coccineum
CACATATATGTTAAAAAAGAGGATTATTCATCTGGTCTGAGTAAATTAAATTCTCTTGAAAATAAGGGCAGTTATGACCCATGTCTTTATGAGTGGATTGGTTTGGGCTAGGAATCATTGTTTTTTGCAAAAGATATTACTGAGTAAGAGAAAAGAGATAGACCTCTGGTCAAATGGTTATTTGAGTCAATGAAGGGGTATGAGCATTGCTAGAACTCGTATATACTTGTGAAATCTAATCTATATACTGGTGTGCCCCGTGAATGAACTTCATACCACCTCAAGGAAAACTAAATTTATCCTTGTCTACAGTGATCCAATTCTGAGCATCCTTATGTTCAGTTATATATAAGTTGCCTTTCTAAAAAAATGTATTCGAATGAAAAACAAACATAAATCATAAAAAGGGACCCAAAAAGCACATTTGATTTGTAAAGGAGTGTTTGGGTTAGCCGTCATTAACAGACCACAATCCTAAAATCTATTTCATTTACTCTTATGAAGCATATTTATATCACATAGTTTTTTTTTTAGAACGGCGACTATTATTGAAAAACTAGCAAGGAGCTAGCAAAAGAAACATTACAGGGAAATCAAATTAAAATGAATCTGGTAAGAAAAAGATATTATGGGTTAAACACCCCGATCTAAATTTTATTCTCATTTCCTTTATATCCTTTAATCTAAACATACATCTATCTACTACATATTTATACTAATATATTTAAATAATACGATTTTCTAAATAAGATGTAGACTTAATATTGACAATGGCTCATTTAATTATCTAAATTAAACTCTTCTACCATCCACATTCATCCTACACATCTTAATTATTTTTACTACACCCCATATTCGTACTACTAAGACTTTCCTTTGGGCAAAATAAATTTATTTCCACACATACTTATGAGTGAGATATTAGATTGAGTAAGTATTACATAACATAGATATTTAATTAAATAGGTTTTATATTATTATATAGTTTATATAGGAACACAAACTAAATTTACGGACTTAAAGTCACCCCCAAGCCTACACACTAAAATCACCACTCCATAACAACAGCCACATCTTCCGCCAATACAACTATTCAATATGCCAAACATATCATCCTTTCCTTCTAACTTTTTCTAAAATATTAAATAATCTCAAATAACCCTAAACATAATCAATTAATTAATAATATCACTACCACCTGATTATTTTTTCTTTAAATTATCTACAAATAAAACAACTCCAATTTCACTTAAAAACCACCCCAAACCAACACCAGACCAGCCCAACTTCCTGCTAAGAATTAACTGCCCCACACATAAAAACCCAACAAAAAAAACAACCACAACCCCCCCCCCCCCCTAAACCAAAACCAACACACAAACCCAAAACAACCCCCCACCCAACAACAACAACCACCCCACACAACCAAAACAAACCCCAACAAAACCCCGGGCCCCCCCACCCCCTCCACATACACACTAACCAAACATCAACCCACAAATACACTCACACCCCACCACCACACCCAAAAAACCAACCCCCCCCCCCCCCACCCCCCCCCGCCTCAAAACATCCCCCACCCACACACACCCCCCACCCCCCCCCCCCCCCACACCGCACACCCACTGCCCTCCGCAACATTTCCCACCTCCATTTCCCCGCTTCATTTCCACTTTCTCCGTTCCCCACCCATTTATTTCCGCTCCAAATTGGCGTCCTGCACATTCCACCCCATCCAAGGTAATATCCACTTCCATTACACCACCCGCCCTATAATATCTTCTCAACTATACTTTCGCCACTCAAAAAACAAACAACCCAACATGCATTGAACACTCTCTACCACCGACACTTCCAACACCCACACAAAAACCAAACCCTATCTAATAATCACAACACAAATATATAAACCACAAGACACCAAAACAACCAAAAACCACCCCAAAACACCACAACAACCAAATGCAAAAACGCACACTATCAAACCCCCCAACACAACTAAAATAAAATAAATGGTGAAATTATGACGAAATAAATAGCGTCATAAAATGACCTGAAAATACGGAATGTTACATTTTAATGAACACATATTGTTGTAGTATTTAAGACACCAACTATTTATACACAAAATGTTTTAGGTTGAGCAAATCCAACTCGTCTTGACCCGTATCAAAAGTAACCATTTTGACCCGGCCCCACCTGTAAAAGTGATTTTTTAAGGAAACTATACCTATTGCAAAGCCAATCTTCGGCTTTCCAATGCATTAGCCAAGTTACATAGAGTTACAACAACAAATGCTTATTAGGCAAGCATTGTGACCATCATCTTGACTTCTCTTGAAGGCCTGACTCCTGAATTGAAGCTTACATCTGCACAGCAATATCAACTGGTAAATTTACTCTTCTGCCCATGTCAGTACACATATATGTTAACAAAGAGGATTATTCATCTGGTCTCAGTAAATTAAATTCTCTTGAAAATAAGGGCAATTATGACCCATGTCTTTATGAGTGGATTGATTTGGGCTAGGAATCATTGTTTTTTGCAAAAGATATTACTGAGTAGGAGAAAAGAGATAGACCTCTGGTCAAATGGTTATTTGAGTCAATGAAGGGGTATGAGCATTGCTAGAACTCGTATATACTTGTGAAATCTAATCTATATACTGGTGTGCCCCGTGAATGAACTTCATACCACCTCAAGGAAAACTAAATTTATCCTTGTCTACAGTGATCCAATTCTGAGCATCCTTATGTTCAGCAAATTCTGCATGTGGAACATTATTGTACCAATCATGTATTCGAATGAAAAACAAACATAAATCATAAAAAGGGACCCAAAAAGCACATTTGATTTGTAAGGGAGTGTTTGGGTTAGCTGTCATTAACAGACCACAATCCTAAAATCTATTTCATTTACTCTTATGAAGCATATTTATATCACATAGTTAACTAACATATATCACATGAGCTTATAAGTGTAACTAAAATATGAAGATCTGGCATAATGAATCTGTAAGAAAAAGATATTATGGGTTAACAATCTAAATTTTCTAAAAAAAACTATATATAGTTGTGTGCTGTACAAACAGGCAATGGCAAATTCATGTTTAGGGGATCTCAAATAAATTTAGGACTGAATGGATAAAAATTGAATTATAAAGTTTTTAAAGAAATAAATAAGCATGCACATACCTATATGTGTGCACAGATTTTTCTCCATTAGGAAGAGTTGTTGGTTAGTTGTTTTCTGCATCAATCTCAGCATGGGAGCCGGCTATTGCATCAATGCCTTGTTTTGACTGCAGACATCGAGTACTCACAAACTTCTAAAATGCAAAACGAAAGGTCGCTAACTAACCTATCACCCAAAAGAGTTAAACCCTCTCAAAAATAGGAATAATCCATGTCCTGCAGTGCCTTGACCTAGGAACACAAAAAACGAATTCGCTTAAAGTTACATATATGCTAGTTTAAAATTTACGAACCCCTTGACTGCTTAGACTGAAACAAATATAAATGATGAAACTCTTGTTTGGAAGATGTGTTGTATGCACCTTTCCCGTCAGAAGACCGACTTCCCTCACAGGAACAGAAAATAGTAATGCTAGACCAAATGAAAAGTATGTCAAGTCTTGTAATTCGATAAGAATACAAACCTACATGTCCAATGCGTCCTGTTGACTCAAATAATGTAGGGTTAATTGCTTAAAAATGTACTATGCTTGTCACTTTTTGTTATTGTATGTAGACAACTATTTTTTTTTGCCATTGTGTCGTTCAACTTTTAAATTCGTGCTATTGTGTGTATTTTGTGACCATTTTACCCTCACTTTTTTTAAAATTTAAAGGGTAACATGGTCATTTTACATGCAGAAATAGTCGCAAAATACACACAATAGCACGAATTCAAAAGTTGAGCGACACAATGGCAAAAAAAATAGTTGTCTACATACAATGACAAAAAGTGGCAAGTATAATACATTTTTATGCAATTAACCCAATAATGTATCGTTCTCTACATACAATAGCCCCTGAAATCCATAAGACTTTGTATCAAACGCTTGTTATAGCCTAGTTACGAATTACTATTTCAAGTATCATAGAATAAAAATAAAAGATATGTGCTTCGACGTCTGATGCAAAACATAGTAGTAACGATATATGTAGCAATGACATGTTTTTTTATAAAAATACTAATCGTATGTGTAATGTATCTAATATCTTAATTACTTTCAAACCCTTTAATAACAAAAGATAGATAGGTCCCGGTCACAAACAGATTTTATGATGCACCGTGGGCCGATATTCTTTTTTAGATGATGCACCTCGGTATACATGTTTTTTTGTGGCTTTCAATTATGGCAAGACTTTTAAATCAAGATAGGATGCCTGAAGCCAAAGTAGTTCCTATCTGATTTATAATGATCTTGGTTTTGTAACTACAACATCTTTAATAGCTTTGTGGTTTTAATATATGTGCTTCGACGTCTGATGCAAAACATAGTAGTAACGATATATGTAGCAATGAACATTTTTATATAAAAATACTAATTCGTATGTGTAATGTACTAATATCTTAATTACTTTCACCTGTTAATAACTAAAAGATAGATAGTCCCGGTCACAAACAGATTTTATGATGCACCGTGGGCCGATATGTCTTTTTTAGATGATGCAGCCTCGGTAGACATGTTTTTTGGCTTTCAATTATGCAAGACTTTAAATCAGTTAGGATGCCTAGGAAGCCAAAGTAGTTCCTATCTGATTTATAATGATCTTGGTTTTGTAACTACAACATCTTTAATAGCTTTGTGGTTTTAATGAGCCGATTGTTTGTATACCTGTAACTCCCAGAATTTTTCATGTATTATTCGTATTTCACCTAAAGTTAACCATCGAAGATGCTATTAACTCGCATGCATTTGTACACTTCTCAAAGCTTTTGTTACAAAACTTGAAGCATTTACAATAAATTTTTGTATTTGAATTTTTAAGTATATAAGATAAGATTTCTGAAGGTAATTAAAGTCTTTTGGTCAAAATTTTGGTAATCCATTATCCCACGAAACTCAAGTTTTAATTATTTTTACACCCATAAAATATTTTCCACGTTCATCATGCATGTACTTTAGAAATTAGTATCCTCGCTTAAATTCTGATTTAAGTCAAAATAGAGATAATTGAGTTGCGTAAATCAAACACATCCCAAGTAGTTGCATTGCAAATTTGCAATTATGATATTTTAGTATAGAATTTCTTCATTTGCTCAAGATGAATGACGCTTGTCATTAATCTACACGTAGAGCTCAAACCCTAAATCATCATTTATACTACATAATAAACCATTTAAAAAAATTTATAATTTTTTTTAAAAACTTTTAAGACAAAAAAATAGCAGATACTGTAGCGTTGCTAGTACCAAAGCGGTTGTCGTGACAAGAAATGATAAGCTGATGTGTGTCGTTTTGTATTATGCATACAAAAATCGCGTTTTGAAGTATGTTTGATTCTCCAAAACTTTGTTTTAGACACACGTGACATTCACATTTTTCGTTTCCGTTTAATACACTTTCTTTTTTATATTTTGCGTTTCTAAAAATTAATAATCAAAACGGAAAAATGTAAAATCATAAATGTTTTTCGAGTCATATTATCATATAATGATTGTAATTATAAAAAGTGTTATTAAAACAATCGAATGATCAATTTTCGCGTTCATTGTATGAAAAAGCTAAGACACTGGTTTGGCTTGCGTGTTTGACAAATGCTTAGAAGAAAGGTTTTCTGGTATTATTGATTAATAGCTTGTTTGGTTTGTACCATGTATTTATTAATTGTACTTTGGAGTGATGTGGTATTTTATAATAGCATTGATTATAACATTAATTATATGTGTGCATTGGTGCATTAAATAATTGTATACATAACATTAAAACTTATATTACTTAAAAACTATATAAGTTTTGTCTTGCATCTTAAGGATTGCTTACTAAAAGTTTTTATGATATTGTGTTATTTAAATCAATGTTTGCATTTAAAGATTGTTCCATTACACTCTTAACAGTTGTATACGTAATTTTTTTTGTGCATTAATGAAGAGAGAGGGGTGTTTTTGTTTTATAAGTAGTATATATTGTACAATGTGCATTAATCCTTGTATTACTTAATTGTTTGCATTGAATTAAGAAATAGTTGTTTAGTAGAATTTTATTTTTTGCATAAAATATTGTACATCATGCATAACATTTTGTATTACTTAAAAAATTGGATTTAATGAAGAAAGATGGTCTAAAATGTTTTATATGTAGTATAGACATGGTTCTAAAAGGTGCGCAAAGGCCTCGCAAAGGCTACACAATATGCCAAGGCTTGGGCTTAAGGCTTGACGTGAGATGAGGAGTGAAAAAACGTGATAAGACGCGATAAAACGTGATGCGTGGATGCTTTTTTGAATTCAATTTCGATAAAAATAGTATTTTTATATAAAAATGAATTAGATTACATGCAAAGATAGTTTCTTGACTATATTCCTTATATATGACACTTTTTATAAACTCAATATATTTGTAATATGATATAAATATATAAATTTATAAATATTTTTATATTTTGTGTCATCTTAAGTCACGCTTTAAAAACGCCATGACTCGCTCGCAAAGGCGTGAGGCTTGACCATGCCTCCACGCCACGCCTCACGCTATTTATAACCTTGAGTAATGTATAAGTTGTAACAACTCATTGTTTGTAACAGCCCATTAAATTAAATGTATAAGTTGACCCATTTGACTTGTAACATCCCATTAAAGCTGTTGAATAGTGCAAACCCCATAATTTATAATGCTTACTGAGACATAATATATAGAGATTACATAACCTAAAAACCTTAATGGACCCGAACCCACAGATGAGCTCGGGCCTTATAATCTATTGCCTAATACTCATCTGCAATTCGAGCGGCGAAATCGCGAAAGCTCGAATGGGAGTGTAAACTAATTGCTAAAAAAGTAAAGATAGATATCTTGATAAAAAAAATCAAGACTTTGATAGTAACGAGTCATGTAATAAAAAGGTGATTTTTGTTTTCTTTTTGACGACTGTCTATACTTATAACGGCACCTGACGAAGTGTCTGACCGGTGGACGTTGCGATTCCGGTATGCTTTTATTCGGAATTGAATTATGAATCCACAGCTGCTAACGGCGTCAGCTAACTCTAAGCGGTTTGAGAGTTATAAGCAAAACGGTGAGCGATTTTTGTTTCATGAATGTTACTGCTTGTTCCGGCGCGTGACGACGCATCCCTATTGCTATAATTGTGATTTCGGTATGCTTTTCTTTGGAATTTCATTACGAAGCCGTGGCCGCTGACCTCGTCAGTTAACTCCTTATAGTTTAGAGTTATGGCCGTAACCGTTGGCTGCAGTTTTATTGTTGTTGTTTTTAGTGCGGATAATGGTGGTGGCTAAAGTTTGACGGGGTGGTCTTGAGGCGGCCGCTCAAGGTTGCCAATCAGGTCTGAGGAAACCTAGAGCTCCGATATCATGTTGAATAGTGTAAACCCCATAGGTTATAATGCTTACTGAGACATAATATATAGATGTTACATAACCTAGAAACCCTAATGGACCCGAACCCACACATGTGATGGCGGGGCCTATATCTATTGCCTAATATTTGCTACTATCATTAGTTCAATCTTAACTCATTAGTCATTATAGAGCTGAAAAATATGCCATAAAAAAAAGTACTTCAAAAAAGGTTTTTGTTGGAAAATATAATCACATGGGTACTCGTCGTCATATCGCGCGAATAACAGACTAACCTATAAATAAATATAGTAGAATTATCATCATTTTCATCGAGCTTATTCATAATGATACATTTACACATAGGATCTATGTGAGCGTTACCCTAGCTTTATTATCTTATCTTTGAACATCATGCGATCAATCCACATCCAAAAATCTAATCATAAATAAAGCAAATAAGTATATGACGCAAAAACCAGCGACGATATGTTGGTATATGAAACATGACGTCATTTTACAAAAAGACAAAAGAAAAGGTTTCGTAACACCCTCTCTGATTATATGAAGAGTTAAGACAGTACTTTTATTCACGTTTTTATTACGTAACACATTTTATTTATTAATAAATATCTAAAGATTTCTTTATAAAAATTTATAACGATAAAAATAAGCTAAA
Source organism: Tanacetum coccineum (assembly GCA_026074375.1). Taxonomy (NCBI): domain Eukaryota; kingdom Viridiplantae; phylum Streptophyta; class Magnoliopsida; order Asterales; family Asteraceae; genus Tanacetum; species Tanacetum coccineum. Next base: position 12,095 of record BQNB010127427.1, read on the forward strand.
TATTGCAATTTTTTTTTTTTATTAATATACGATTTTATAAAAAATGTTAAAAGTTTATACCTTTAAACTATCTAATAACTTTAAAAATTATTCTTAAGTTCGTTTAAATATAAATATAATATAAAAAATCAAAACACACCACTAAATTAAGTAACAAGTTACCAAAACTACCATAAACAATTACTTTTTATAACTTTTTAATATAATAAACTATATTTATTAAATATTCAACAATCTTATCTATCTATTATACGAAAAGATACAACCCCTAAATTTAATGGGTTGTATCCTTAAAAGCTTTGTATTACCCATACAGCCGAATGTACCAAAGCATGCTGTAGTAGAAGCCGCATGTGAAGTTGTTTCCAAGTAAATGTCAGTTAATGCAATCGTCTCTTCTCCATTCATTAGGAAGCATTCATTGTGCAGTTACATAATAAGAATGCAAAGAATCCATGTTGTTACAAACCTTACATTTGCTGTAGTTATAGCTTTAAAGCAACCTAATCAACCTAGATGTGGATATAAATGCAGTGCTTACCAGTTGATCTTCTCACACATCAGTTATACCAGATAACACACAAGTCAAAGCAAAGGAAAAATCGACGAGTCTGTAGGTAACAAACCGGATAGGAAAGCTGCAGGCATGGATGAATCTTCACTAATGAAGGCTCAAGAAAAGATGTCGGCCAAGTCTGGAATTACTAATCAGATAGAAAAGGTGTAGGCATTGCTTAAGCTTCACACACGACGCCTTCAAAAAAGATGTCAATCAAATCTGGAGGTACCAATTCGGTTAGCAAAGTTGCAGGCATGGATGAATCTTCATAGACAACGCCTCATTTGTTCTTGGACGAATTGGAGGTGGATGTCTCTAGCACGATTGTCGTGATGATTGGAATGGTGTGGGATGTGAATTCTGTGACCGGTCACTATTTGAGTACGGATTTGGTTATTTGTGACTCACGGGTAAGTTTTTGAATCAAGATTTCCTGCCGCTGTGCGCATGTCTAACGCTAAGTATTTGCAGGGTAATATGATTCACTATACTGCTAAAGCAAGCATAGCACACAATTTCATGAGATTAAAGGAAGGCGACATCTACTCAATAAAAAACTTTGTGGTTCTCCCTAATAAGGATGAGTACCGGATTTTCAAACATGATAACATCATGCTTGAGTTTGATTGGGAAACAACAGTGCGGAAGGTTTTCGTAAATGGTCTTGGCTTCCTCAGATATCCGTTCTAGTTGATAGATTTTGATCGTATCGAGCCTGCCAACAACAAGTACTTGATTGGTAAACTGATACTTTTTCTATATATGTAATTGTTTGGTACATGATTGGTCCTAAGGCAATACTAACAAGTAATTGAATACCCAGCAGATGTAACCAGGTACGTAACTGATGTTGGGAGAACTAACTATACGAAAACAGGATCCAAGAATCTTGATTTTTATCTTGCAAACCAGAGGTAAGTTGGTTTGTTTGTAAAAAATTAAATTTCTACCTTAAAGGCGGGATAACAAAACCTACTGGCTTATGAAACAGGGGTCAGTCACTTAGAGTAACCTTATGGGGTGGGCTTGGCGATGCTTTGATAGAGAGGAAAATAAAGCACGCTGGCATGTGCGCCATTGTTTTAACCTCGATGTCTCCAAAGACTTACAACAGTAACAAATCATGAAGATTGATTGTAATTTACATATCACATTACTCACACGCTAATTTAAAGTTATTGTTACCTTGCTGATAAGTTATATTTGTCAAGCACTTCCTCGACCATCATTTATGATAATGAGGATATCCCCTGTCTGCAGGAATTGAAAAAATCCGAAAGGTAGACTTCTGTAATATTGTTTGAATGTGTATTTGAAATAAACAAACACTCACCATTGGTGCATGCGCACGCCAGTTTTGTTGAACAAAAGAAGGAGGGCTTGGCCATTGATTCTTCCCGCCTAAGAGAAGGAACACTTAAAAATCTTCTGATATGGGCCCGGAACCACAAAAATGACGTCAGCTTGTTTTCCCCTGCATGGCAAATATAGTTTATTAGTCCCGCACTGTAAGGTGATGATCAAAAACTTCAGGACTAAAAAAGGATGGAACTACCCATCCTGTGGTTATGAAAAGTGCCAAAAGGGTGTTACCCGACAAAATGGACAATTCATATGTGAAGCATGTAACAAGGTCGTCGACTACCCTGTCTTTAGGTAATGCTCCTAATGTTAATTAGAAATTATGAATTACAATGCAGTGTATGGTATTGTTTACCCTCGGCCTGCGGTCTTTACTATGCAGGTACAGGCTTGAAGTCGTTGTAGCTAATGACACTGCCCATACTGTCGTTGTGATGTTTAATGACACAACAACAGAGTTGCTTAATTGCTCGGCCGAATCACTCTTGGGAACGGGAGAAAATGAATATAATGGATCAAGCTTGCCTACTGCTATAAGGAATCTCATTGGAACTCATCACGTCATGGAGATCAAATCCCATACATACTATAAGTATGGGACCTTTGAGAGTTTTACATGCTGGAAAATTAATCCAAGTGAAATGGTGGACGACGATGCGTCGTCTAGCAGTCATCCCATATCTGCTGATAACCCAACCCCGGCAATGAAATGATTGTCAAGTCATCCATCTGTTTGTAGTCCCTCCAAGCCTACTGAGGAAAAGAAAAAGAGAAGGTTAGTTACTACTACTGCCATTGATAACAATCCAGAACAATAACACAGACCTATTTAGGCCCTACAATTTTTCCGAAATCACTAACAACTTTTATATGCATTTATTATTTTAGAGCTGAGCTGGAAGATTCCGATGCAGATGAAGTCTCTGGATCAGTTAAGAACTCAGATAAGTGCAACGCGGATGGTGCTATGGACAAGAAGAGAAAAATGAGGTCAGTTAACCATCAATACCTCATACCTGAATTATGTTGGAGCATCTATTAACTACGCTTTTGTTTCTTAAAATGTTGTGGGTTTAGATACATTGAGGTAGAGTCTGAAATTGAGTAGCTGCCCAGGTTTCATCAAGTTATAGTCAACAGTGACAATGAAGCAAACCATGTGATGGGCGTCTTATGAAATATAACGCTTAGAATAAAAGACATTAAACTCAGGCCACAAGGTGGCAGGAATCCTATGATTCATGTATTAGACATTTTGAAACTCATGTTTTACTGTGCTTTGGACTCATGTTTGGTTGTTTTAGTAAACAATTTGAAACTCATGTTTGGTTTGGCTTTAAACTCATGCTATGTTGTTTTAGTTAATGCGATTCAGGTGTAGTATGTTCAAGCTCAGAGGGTCTCCAAATGAGATCAAATCTCTTATTTATATGAGAACATGTAGTGACTTAGTTTTCCTTTTTGCGACTGTTGTGTTTTCAGGTACATTATGAATGGCTGTGAATCAAAGAAGCTACTCAGCTTTCATCATCTTACATATACAAACAATGATGGATATGATGCACAGAAGAAGGTTACATTACAAATTAGTTAGTAAACTAAAAAGAAGGGCGGCGAACAATGTCAATGTATTCCTATGGTTTTAAGACTTAAACATTGTAGACTTCATGTTTATATTCAGTTGTAACTCATGTTTGATTATACAAATCAAGAATATTACTGTTCCATTCAATTTCAGCTTACACAAATGGAATAAAAACATGAATGGGTGCAATAAAGTAAAATATAATGGCTAACATGTGAAGTATTCAATTATGTATAGAGCCATAAACATAGCTAACCTATAAACATGTGTACCTTTGTCAGGTGTCGATTACACAGCCCGAGCTTAAGAAATAGAGACATGCCTTGCTATTGTTGTTAAGACACTCATCCTTTGTCTCATGATCTATGTTCCTAGTAAACCAATCACAAATATTGTCGTAATGACGTATCACTCTATCAAATGGTAACACCTACGTACAATAACATCATATTTAGCCTTTATTTTCCTGCTATGACGCTAGAAAGGTTGAAAAACGCAAAGAATCGGTAACTTACCATTACTGTTCTTGATCGCCACCTTTATGGCTCATTTATTGCGACTCTAAATATATCATTAACTCTAAGGTATTCCAAAGGGTTATCTCTTAAATATCTGTACTCTATATCTTCTCAATTTTTAAGATCATGTTTCCATCCTCATATACAGTAAAATGGAATCAGATTCCATATGCAAAGATGAATAGAGGTGCACTTGAATTGAATAACTTTACATACCTTTAAATTATAATAGTCAGTATACTCATACGTGTTTCTATGTCTCAGATCCACACAACAGGCACAGACCTACTCCATCTTTCGCAGACTTACTCCAAATCTCTATAAAGATTCATTCAGTTACAACTATCAGACAGGATGGAAGAGTGCAGAGATACTGTGGACTCAGATTAACAGAAACAATAGCGGGATGCTCAGATAAATATATGCGGCAACCCTTTGTTTCAATGGATAATTAACACATGGTTTGCATAATCTTATATTCAAATAAATTATTCTTAAAACAAAAGGCATAACAATAGTTCCATTACAACCACCAGGTGGTAATAGAATTGATATAGATCAAATAGCGGGACCTTCAACCTCAAAATATGCATCTACCCGCCTAAGAAGAAGATCTGGAGGTACAAATCAAATCCAAATTTTGCCATACTAGATTTTTCTTACAAAATATTGCCCCTTTGCCCAATCATTTGTTACATAAACTCTAAATTCTATGCTATGGTTGATATTACAGGCCCCTTGCATCTACGCCTAGCTAAAAAAGCTACCAAAAATGCTGCATTCACCTCCGCGGGTAATTATTCACAACACTAATACCCTTGGGTAATGAAACATTTATCAGGAAAATATATTTGATTAAATAGTTTAGGCGATTAAGCAATAGTAAACACGCATCCTATCTAACATGTTGGTGTCCGGATTTAAAAAATGAATTACATTGTAACTCTAAAAATTATACCATTACAGGGTTAGCCAGTTAGCTTCAAATTTGGAAACTACACATGGTTCATGACAATTCCATTCTTTATAAACATAACTGTATCTTTTTGAAGGTGTGCCCGTCACTTACCATAACATTGGGCCGCCCTCACATCATTGTCGTAACTGCAATGCTACCATGTGGATGAAGAGAGAGAAGAAAAGTCAAAGACGACTGTGAACCCAACCTTCTCACTTTGCTGTCAAGGAGGTAAAGTGCTACTCCCCACTTTCAATGATACACCGCCACCGTTAAACAATCTGCTCGACTATAATCATCCTACAACATCAAAATTCTGAGATCAAATTAGAGTTTCTAATAGCATGTTCTGCTTCACGTCATTCGGTGCCAAAATAAACCATTCAATTAATACAGGTAGGGCACCGTATACGTTTAGAATAAGTGGCCAAAGCTATCATCGAATGGGCTCCCTAATTCCTAATGAAGGAACTCAGCCAAAATTTGCGCAACTTTATTTTTTTGATACTCAAAATGAAGTTAGGAACCGACAGGCTGCTTTCATTGATAAGGACACAAGTGACAATGTGGATCAGCAAATAGTCAGAGGTTTAATTCAAATGTTATATCATTATAGCCCAATTACAAAGGCATCATGCATGGCAAGAGATTGGTGCAACACACATAACTCGGTAAACTTCCATCTGCGGCTACATAGCGAAAGGAAATCAAGCAGACAATACAACGCCCCCACCATGTCTGAAGTCGCAGCGGTGATCATAAATGATTTTGGAGAAGGGCTTCCTACGAGGGACGTCATTGTCAACAACAAAGATAGTGGGCCAAGACGAGTATCAGAATTACATCAATCATACATGGCACTCTAATACCCTTTGTTGTTTCCGTATGGGGAAGATGGCTTCCATGAGGAAATACCTTATAACAACAACACAAGGACACGGAAAACAAAGCGAGGATATGTAACAATGAAAGAATACTATAGTTACATAATTCAACAACGACCAAACCAAGGTAGTACTTTATTGAAAGGAGGGCGATTATACCAACAATATTTAGTGGATGCATACAGTGCAGTTGAAGCGTAGCGGCTAAAATGGACAAGGAATAATCAAGACACGCTACGGGTGGACCTATATCATAATCTATGTGATGCAGTAACACGAGGTGACACAAATGCAGTAGGACTTGGCAAAAGGATAGTTCTGCCAAGGACCTTTACGGGGAGTCCATGATACATGATGCAGAACTATCAGGATGCAATGGCTATATGTCGGGCGTACGGCAACCCAGATTTGTTCATCACGTTCACTTCCAACCCAAAATGGCCTGAAATAGCCAAAATGTTGAGTTATTTTCCCGGCCAAAAAGCACATGATAAACCAGAAGTAGGGACACGTGTTTTCAAAATAAAACTAACAGACCTGCTAGATGATCTGACAAAAAAAACAAGTTTTTGGGGAATCTCGCACAGGTAATGTATCAAACATCAACCTATAAAATAGACTACTCTTCTCAATATTAAAAAGGGTTAGCTGATACGTTTATTGTATTCATCTCACAGTTGTATATGTCATAGAATTTCAAAAACAAGGCCTACCACACGCACATATTTTGCTATGGCTGGAAGAGCAATGGAAATGCAAGACCCCCAGTGAAATAGATGATATAATTTCAGCCGAGCTTCCATCTCCAACAGATGATCCAGACGGCTATAAAGTAGTTACCAATTATATGTTACATGGACCATGTGGAAAAGATGCCAGATATCGCATGTACAACCGATGGCAAATGCTCAAAACATTTCCTGAAAGCTTTCTTACCAGAAACATACCTCGATGAAGAAGGGTACCCTTATTATCGTCGAAGGGATAATAAGGTGAGTGTGAAAAAAGGGAAGTTCACGTATAACAACAAGCATATGGTACCTCACAATCGTTATCTACTGCTTAAATACAACGCACATATCAATGTAGAATGGTGCAACAGATCAAAGGCTATCAAATACTTATTTAAGTATTTAAAAAGGACCAGATAGAGCAATGATTGTTATAGAAGAAAATGTAAAAAATGGGCCAATATTGGCAACTGAAACCGTCACTGAGGTAGACGAAATTAAAAACTATCTCAACTGTAGACTTTTAGCTCCATGTGAAGCAGACTGACGTCTCTTTTCATTTGACATCCACTACTCATACCAAATGGTCATGCAACTTAGCTTTCATTTATCGAACCAAAACGCAATCACAATGCGTCATTCAGAAAGTTTGCCAGCTCTGCTATAAAAGGAAGGTATTGACGTAACTATGTTCACTGATTGGTTTGAGCTGAACAAGCGTGATCCCGCAGTGAGAACACTTACCTATGCT
>BQNB010127428.1:0-19442 GCA_026074375.1 Tanacetum coccineum
TTTTAAAAGCAATAAAATAGTTGAGTTGTGTTTGTTTTAAAGCTTTCAAGTAATAAGCAAGTCTTAGCTAATAAGCTTGAGATATGCTCAATATAGCTTATTGAGTTTTCTTTTGTTCTAAAGTTGTTCAAATATTGTTAAAAGCTTTTAAAATACTGATTTTGTCTATTTTAATTCAATAAAGGTCATTTGAGTTCAATTTGATTGATATTGGAAGCAATAAGGAGTAATAAGCTCATTTTAGCTTATTGAGCTTAAGCTCAGGTTTTAGAGGCAAGGTGCCATATAGGTTTGAAATTTAAAGCCACTCACTCAACAAGAGTGGCTAGAGTTCAGAGATTACAAGTTCAAAGGTTAGCTTTATGATTTTAATTTCAGCATTTATTTAGCTTAATTCATTAGCTTATTGCATTGTCTTATTTGTGCTTAAACCTGTTTAATTTTGTTTAGTTAGCTTAGAGATTTAAATGCTTTAAGCTGTTGTAGTTAGAATCCATTAAGTTGTCATTTCTTAGAATTCTGTCATTTAGGAGGGTTAAGCTAGCTGAGAAAGTGCTTATTTTTGGAACATAAGCTAGGAATTTTAGAGCTTAAATAGTTTACTTAGATTAGTTATAGATAGAGTAGATAAAAGGTTTTTAGTCATTTAGTTTGAAAATAGATTTTAAAAGCTGTTGAGAAATGATCAAAAAAGTGTAAGGAGTGTTTGGCATTACACTATTTTGACTTTAAAAGTCAATGACCATTAGTCTAATCTTTTTCTTTAGTTGAGTCTCTTATAAGACACAAGATTTCTTAAGGTTTCAGGAGTCAATTTGCATTTTTAAAGATTCTATAGTTTAAAAATAGTGTACCAGCACCAGGGCAGTTTTAAGTTCAAGTAGTTTTAGAGTTTAGTGATTTAAAGCATTTTAGAGTTCAATTTTGGTTAGTGTACACTTAGATACACTTAGTTAGTCAGTTTATGAGTCCAAACTTAGAGCCTTAGCCTGAATTTAAGTTTTAGCCAATTGCATCAGCATAAGCAGTACTTACTCAGTAAGTACTGCTGAAGGTCACCAATTTTATAGCCACTTTTTAGTACTTGTAATTAGGTGATAAAACTTAGCTTTAGGAAATTTAGTAGTATTCCATTAGCTTTATATAAATCATCCCTTAATTTTCATTTCTCAGCTTTAGACTAGCTTTTATGATCTAGCAAAAGTGGTATAGCAGCAGCTGAGATTTCTTGATTATTTCTTTTAGATTCCTCTTTTCTAGTTGTTCATTCCAAAAACCTTTTATCTAGGTTTACTCTATATTCATAATATAGCTTATTTTCAAAATTTAAGTTTCTAGGATTTAGATTTAAGCTAGTTAGCTTATTAGGTATTGTTTAACAACAGTTATTAAGCTGAACCTTAGTTTTTTAAGAACAAATTTCTTGTTAATCTAGTTTACTTGCAGCTTATTTCTTTTTAGATATCTATAGTACACATCTTAAGCTTCTTATAGCATCTTTTGGTTTTTATTTTCATTTAGAATTAAGCTAGGAATAAGCAAAAGTTTAGAAAAGTTAAAATTTCAAAGAAAAACCTTAGTTTCTGTAGAACAGTTTTAAAAGCTTAATTTTTAGCTTATTTAGTAGATAAGAGTTCAAAGTGCTTTTATTAAAGTTGTAGTGTATAAGCTCAGGTTTAACTTTGAAGTTTTAAGTTTTTGCTGATTTTAACTTTTTAAATAAGCCAAAAATAAGCTAAGTCGTAGGGTCTAATTGGTACTTTTTCAATAGTTAAAGGTTGTCTGTTTTCACTATAGTGTAATTTTCTTTTATTTTTCCCGCCTACCCTTTACTTTCATTTGTTTCATTTTCTACCCTGTTCTTTTAGGTTTAATAAAATAGTTTTAATATTTTTAAAATTAGTTTAATAAAATTAGGGTTTAGGTTTTAATTAGCAAAATTAGGGTTTAATTGATTAGTAAAAATTGGGCATTTTTAGATCATTAGATTTCTGCACATTTTTAGTAGTTAAAAATCATTTTTCTTTATTTTTCCAATTGAATTTGTATTTTCTAGAAATTAAAATAGGTTTTAGGTAATTTCTTTTTCTTAAGAAATTCATAGAAAATAGAAAAATAGTTGGAAAAATCTAATTCTTTTTGTAATAATTTTCTTTTTCATTCTAGTATTTTTGAAAAATAAAAATAGAATTTTAGTGTTAATTTTTAGAAAAAGTTTATTTTTAGTAATTCATTTTTCTTTAAAAAATCATATAAAATTCAAAAATAGGTTACAAATTTCTAATCTTTTTCCTAAAATTTTTATCTTAAAATTTTATGTGATTTTTAGGTATAAAATTTGTTAGTATTAGTGCTTTAGATTTTAAATTCTAGTTTTAGCTCACATTTTTAATTCACGTTTGTTAATTTTTCGTATTAGTTAACCGTTTTTAATTCTTTAATCGTCTTTCAATAGTTAAATTGTGCTATTATACTCGTAGACGTAATTCAAAATTCAAAAACATCCTTATCCATTCTTGACTCAGAATCCGAAATTATTCCCCAGAATTCCAATTCACGACTTCGATTGGATACGACCCGCTAAGAAAATACTTCACGTTAACACTATACGTATTGTGTTTTCTTAAGTGAGATTTTATCCTTTTATTTTCTCTTGTTTGAGAGGTAAATTGGAAAGAATTGTCACGGGATTTATACTATACATATATAAATTTGACTAGTGCTTACACACGCAACCAGTACACCAACGGGGAGTCCAACCCAAATAGATCTATTCACACCATTCGTGCTTACTCCATAAAATAATTAACGGTTCATGATATTGGGGACAAAAAGGCAAATAGTTACTTAGGCAATAATAAATCGGAATAGCATACAGAAAACAATTGCATTCATGGTTATAACATGTATCCCCCTCGCGGGTTTATAAAACATTTTAGAGATTGAAATGCGAGGCTATGAACTCACCTTAACAGTATAGGGAAATTTGAGTGTTAGCAAAGGTATATGGAATGAGAGTAACGGCTTCGTCACATGCAACCTGGGGTAATATGTCAAGTCTTAGTTTGATTGAATATGTTTTACATTATAATGAATATCATCTTTGATTGAATTATTATGGAGTATTGTATCACCGTTCGGGCCATCATAATTCAGAGGTCATTCAGTAAACGTTTGAAGATCTAGGGCACTTTAAATCGTAAACCTAATAACTCAGTCAGAACGTAATACCAAGATGAAACCTCGTAATATGAAGCTCCCTACGGTATAGTCGGTTTTAACCATTTTGCTCAATAACTAGAAATATTAAGCACGTCAAGCGTTAATTAAAGTTATGTCTTGTAATGTTTTGAATATATGTTTATACTTTTTCAAAATGTTACATTTTAGACCCTTGAGTATGAAAAGTGGCAAAATATACCCTTGGAGTTTGTACTTTTACGAGTTTGGTCCTTCAAGTTTAAAAGATATACAAAGTAAACCTTGCACTTTGGAAAGTGACATAATAGACCCCTGTAGTTATAACTTTGATAAAATGATATTTTTAGTCCTTTTAGTTATAAGTTTCTGAAAGTTACGATATATACCCCTTGCATGGATAATATTTACAAAACATGTCCAAATTGCCATGCAAGCTTATTTTAACATTTCAAAAGATATTTATAGGTTATAATAAACTAAAATATGAAGGTTTAACATAACGGAAGTTTAAAATAACGATTCGTTAAGCTAGGAAGCAAAACAGGTCAAATTAGGGTTTCAAAATTAAAACGCGTGGGTTTTAAGTTCTAATTCTTACAATAATCAATAAAGTGGTTATTTTAACATTAATTAAGCATGTTAGGATAGATTATAACAACATTTAGTCATTATAACATTTAGTTTTAAGAAAAACACAAAAATTAGGGTTTCTAGGTTCGGTTTTGGATCAAAATGACAAAACGCCTAGATTTTAGCTTAGATTATTTTAGTAAATGTTCATGCATGATCATAGAGATATAATATGAGTATAGGAGCAGGAATTATGAACATGAACCTGGGTTTGAGCTTCAAGGATCAAAAATGGAGGTTATGGGTCAATTCAGGTAGTTTTTCCACTCGTACGCCTTTGTCTTTGATCTTGGGGCTTCAAATCTTCAAAGCTTCACTTGTTTCTTGTTCTTAGATGTTCTTAGGATCATATGGAGCAGAGAATAGCTACCATTGATGGGTTATAGAAGAAGAAGTGGGGGATGAGTTAGAATGAATGGTTTTGTGCTTCTATTTATAGTCGAACAAGGCAAGGGAGCTAAGGAAGCCTTGCATTCTGATCCAAGACATGTGTACTAGCTACTAACTGATGTGGGAAGTCTAGATGATGAGTTTTACAAGCTAGGATAGTAGATTAAGGTGGTGGATAGCTCCTATGCTTGCCGCGGCTGATTTAGCTACAAAGGGAGTCATGTGGCTTCATTTGAGACCAAGCAAAGGTACAAGGAGCTTAGTAAGCTGCTATAAGGGTTGAGGTGCTTGTCATGGAGGTGCTTTGCACATGGTTGGTGATTAAATGGGTCAAAGTAAGCCAAAAATGGGTCGTGGGTTTGTTTTAGCTATCTAGGACTCGAACTCATTTTATAGGCTTGTATTTCAAGCACATTGATCAAGTAATGATAGATATATGTTCTCAAGGTTTGTATCAAGGATTATCAACGAAAATTTATAGGTGGTTCGGGTTAATATGGATCGAAAATGAATGAAACATGCCGCGGGTTCATTTAGAGCATATTAGGGTTTCATTAGGGTTTTCAAGCTTATATTTCGTGTACATTGCCAATATAATGATAAATCATGGATTGTAAACCCATATCATGAGTTTACAATGGCACTTGATTAATTGTTGGAGGTTTAAATTGTTAAAAGCGAGTAAACGGGTCAAATGTTCCATTTTGGTACGTTTAGGGTTTCTCTGATTCATTTTACGTATAAATGAAATGAAATGATGAAATGATGATGAAATAGGATTGACATGGCCGTAAAATAAGTTATTACAACTTATTTGAGTGTTGGTTGAGGTTTAAAACGGATAAAAATCGATAAACGGGTCATGGTTTCTAATCTTGGTTTCTTGTAATTTTATGAAATGAGAATGATTATGGATTGAAAATGTAATGCATGACTTGATTGTAACTTGTACTTGATATATTGTACAAGATTACCTAGGAAAACGGAGTTAAAACGGCTATTTTTGATATCGTGCATTAATGACTTGTACATTATGTATTAAAGACTTGTACCTTTCTTTGGAGAGAATGTATATTCATATGAGATGTTATATGACTTGTATATATGCTTTAGTAGCTTGTACATTCGCTTTAGATATTAACCTTTTATGGAATTAGGGTTTAGAAGTATATAATAACGGTTTAAAGCCCGTTTTGGTATAACGTTGCGAATGGTACAATATAAGAGTAATGTACTTTGTAATAATGATATTAAGATATCGACTTGATATGTTATGATGTTTGCTTGACATATAAATAGATATAGATGGCATAGGTAGGTTGCGTGAGCTCGTCTACTTTAGTTATGCAAGTTACATTGCATATTAAGATATTGGCAATGCAAGTAATGTAATAAAGCGAAACATTTCCCCCTACAATTGTGATCATAGTAACATAGGTTGATTTTGCATTTGATGAAAATTTTGGGTTGTTATAGTCTCCACCCCTTACGAAAATCTCGTCCCGAGATTTAGTCGGATGCCGAAGAGATGTTAAGGAATGATTATAAATTTGTAAGAGAGTTGTTAATCATGTGGGATATAAATTTGGAAATGAACAAATGATAAACGTAATTATGATAATGATAAGTGAAGAAATGGAATTATTTGTACAAACGGATTGAAAGAATGTTATTTGTACGTATGTCATATACTTAAGTCTACTTATTTATAATTTGTCACTTACAAAGAGAAGCGTCCAAATCCTTGTAACTGAGAGTTTATAAATTCATAGTTCGGAGATTTATAATTTCCTTTTTCAAATGAAGAAGCATCCTAATTCATTTCAATAAGATGATCATAAATTGTCTTACCTAAGCATAAAAACATGATATCAAAACGGTAATGTGTAGAAAATGATATGATCATAAAAGGTAAGAAAAATATCGAGGTATTAATTGTACTGACGCCCATATAGTCGAGGATAATAATTTATGTTTCAAAGGTATGAGGAGGGTATTCAGAGTTGAACATAATAGAATCGATGGAATTTGACAAACAATGTCGAGTTTTGATATCATCAGATAACAAGATGTAACGGAATCATCACTTTATTATTTCATGGATAACTTTACATATGAAACTTTACATATGAAAAAGAGTTGATACTTATGCTAAGTATCTTGTAGTAGGATTCTAGATGAAAGCAACAAATGACAAGGATTGTAGCTTGATGTTTGGGGTTTTCAGATTGAAGAAGATTCTGATGAACTTGAACATTCTCGAGAGTTGTTTCTAGGGTAGAAATCCTAAAGTGAATAAAAGCAAGCTTGTCTCTAAGTATGCTTTCTTGTGGCCCTGTTGTTTGCTTTTGAGCACCGATTTGCATAATGTCCTTTCTCTCCACAGACATTACAAGTTAGGGATACTGATTGTAGGTTGTTTCTAGTGGCTGGTCTTTTGTTTCTGCAATTCTTGGTCAGATGACCTACCCTGTTGCAAGTCCGACACTTGACAGTGCAGGGACCTATGTGATGTAGGGTGCATCTTTCACACAAGGGACGATTTCCAGTATATCCATTGGTGGCAGTATAAGTTCTGAAGGTTTCTTGTCTTCTATTCTGCTGTCGGTGGTAATCATAGTTACGGTTGTTATTGTTATAGTTATTCTGATAGTTGTTGTTGATGATGTTTCCCTTTTCCTCAAGCTTTCGTTTGTGATCATTGGTTTCTTGCACAGAATCATGCTTTATTATCTGATCCATTAATCTCTGAGCTATGTTGATGGCTTCCTCTAAAGTTTGAGGCTTCGAGGCAGTAACATTTCCTTCAATACTTCTGGGTAATCCACTGATGAAGACTTCCATAAGTTTCTCGGCGTTTGGTACCATGTTTGGGCATAAGACGGCTAATTCCTGGAATCTCCTAATGTAAGTCTTAAGATCATTTCCTTTCACAACCAAGTTGTAAAATTCGTCTTCCATCTTCTTGACTTCAGTTCGAGGGCAATACTTATTGGTTAAGAGCCTTTTTAATTCGGTCCAAGTGATTTGATTGGCTTGATCTATTCTAATAGGTTGAGCGTATGCATTCCACCAGGACAGGGCATCATTGGTTAAGGTACCGGTAGCAAATGTCACTTTGTTTTCCTCGGCACAGTTGCTACGAGAAAATACTGATTCAGTTCGCTCAAACCAGCGAATGAGGCCAACTGCTCCTTCCGTACCATTGAAGTAGAAAGGTTGACAGCTAACGAACTCTTTATAGTTTCCCGTTTTTGCTACAGGAGTTCCAGTAGGTCCGGTGTTCCTGTTGGGATTACTAGCACTTGCCATTGTTGCAGCTTGTGCTTTCAGAGCTGAGGAAATGCCATCAGTAATCAGTTGCTGGATGGCAGCTAAAGTTATGGCTGGTGTTTCGGATGTTGACGTCCTTTTGGGAGGCATTCTATCAACATAAGACAACACGTAGTAAGAATGATATCACAAGTTTTGAAAGGTAATACTTAAAAGAAAATGTGATGCTTAAAATGCTTAAAGAGTAATGCCTATTTTTGGATTTTAAGCACTTAGAGGTTAGGGTATGATTCATAATGATGAAGACGGAGATAATGATGCAAATGATGGAGATGATGATGAAAGAGAGATAAGCTGGAAATAAGGTACGTAACGGGATTGCCTTCATAAATAACTTGCCTTCTTACTGTACATAGTCAAGATTTGACAAGTGTTTTTATTTATACCACACATCCCGTGGCTAGGATAAAGCTATAACTAGTTTGTTGATTTTGAGCCGGTAGATGATATCCTAAAGATCCTCCTGATCTGTTTGGTGACGAGCTTGGTTCTCCTCAATGCTTTGTTCAAGATTGGAAATTCTGTAGTGAGCAAAAGCAATCTTATCTCTTTGCCCTAATTGCTTCCTTTGAAGTTTGATAATCTAAGAACGGACTTTCTCAAGTTCAGTCTTTAGCTTGTTATCTTCTTCCATTTCTCCAATGCGGTAAAAAGAGAGTTCTTCTAAGTAATTCAAAATATCTTCGATTTGATTCTCATGATGCTTCAGATGTATCTTACTTGAACTTTTTCCTATTTCAAATATCTGAGGTGGGGTAGGAGTATAAACTGAGAAAGATGGTGATACCAAGTTACAGGTTTGATTCCGAGATGGATTAGTAGAAGAGAGTGATGGAAGACAAGTTCGCTTTTTAGGCGGTAATAGTTCCTCAGGAACAAAGAAATATCGGGGATCAAATAGTAGTGATGGTGGTAATACTGGAGATGGAGTCAAAATAGCTGGTGGAGTAATAGGATCTGGTGGTGAAATAGGTGATTCCTTAGCATAAAATGCTTGTACGTCCTTCAAATAAGGATTATTGTAGAAAGGTGAGATTACTGATGGGATTATATTAGAGTCTTCCGAAGAGTTAAAAGAAATGCTTCCCGATGAAGCTGGGAAATAATCCGATGAGACCGAAGTATAGTTAAGAATATTCATAGAGGAAAAAGCATCCTCAATATCGGAAGTAGAGCGGTTGGGAGAAGACATCATTCTGATAACAACCCAATTATAAATAACATAAGTTATTTATGTAATAGTATAATAGTTATGTATCTTTACATACTGTTCCAGAATGTAGTGGCACGGAGGACTTTGATGGCTAGAAAAAGAAATGTGGTTATAGTTAAGGTTTTTGACCTTGTTCTCTATAACCATGGCGCTGATACCAATCTGTAACACCCTCATTTTTACATATAGCAGCGGAAGCTAATCTGGGGTATTACTTTAAGGTACAACAGTCATAATCATAGAAAACGAATCAAAAAGAGTCATTTTTGAAAATTAAGTTATCATTCATTATTTCATCAGAGTTTTTACAAAAGAGAGGTCCCAAAATCTGTAATACAAAGTTTGAATGATAACGGTTTTTCCATCTTCATGTCCTTGCCACTCCGTGCCATAAGTTGCTTAGTTACCTGAGATAAAACATGCTAAAAAGTCAACACAAAGGTTGAGTGAAATTCATAGGTTTAAGTAAAATAATTTGAATGCAAGTGCGATATTGGGTTACGTTGATATACACCCGTTATTGTAAAACAATTATTATTGCCATTAGCTCATGAATCCGAAGCCTTGGGATATGTTTGATATGTTATAGCCCCAACGGGTGCCTTTGCCAAAACACCTGCAGTTATATTCTAATGGTGTGCAATTGGTTACCGGTATGACTGGGTACACCAACGGGGAGTCCAACCCAAATAGATCTATTCACACCATTCACGCTTACTCCATAAATAATTAACGGTTCATGATATTAGGGACTTAAAGGCAAATAGTTACTTATGCAATAATAAATCGGAATAGCATACAAAAAACAATTGCATTCATGGTTATAGCATGTATCCCCCTCGCGGGTTTATAAAACATTTAAGAGATTGAAATGCGAGGCTATGAACTCACCTTAATAGTATAGGGAAATCTGAGTGATAGCAAAGGTATATGGAATGAGAGTAACGGCTTCGTCACACGCAACCTGGGGTAATATGTCAAGTCTTAGTTTGATTGAATATGTTTTACATTATAATGAATATCATCTTTGATTGAATTATTATGGAGTATTGTATCACCGTTCGGGCCATCATAATTCAGAGGTCATTCAGTAAACGTTTGAGGAGCTAGGGCACTTTAAATCGTAAACCCAACAACTCAGTCAGAACGTAATACCAAGATGAAACCTCGTAATATGAAGCTCCCTAGTATTGTGATACGGTATAGTCGGTTTTAAGCGTTTTGCTCAATAACTGGAAATGTTAAGCACGTCAAGCGTTAATTAAAGTTATGTCTTGTAATGTTTTGAATACATTTTTATACTTTTTCAAAATGTTACATTTTAGACCCTTGAGTATGAAAAGTGGCAAAATATACCCTTGGAGTTTGCACTTTTACGAGTTTGGTCCTTCAAGTTTAAAAGATATACAAAGTAAACCTTGCACTTTGGAAAGTGACATAATAGACCCCTGTAGTTATAACTTTGATAAAATGACATTTTTAGTCCTTTTAGTTATAAGTTTCTGAAAGTTACGATATATACCCCTTGCATGGATAATATTTACAAAACATGTCCAAATTGCCATGCAAGCTTATTTTAACATTTCAAAAGATATTTATAGGTTATAATAAACTAAAATATGAAGGTTTAGCATAACGGAAGTTTAAAATAACGATTCGTTAAGCTAGGAAGCAAAACGGGTCAAATTAGGGTTTCAAAACAAAAACGCGCGGGTTTTAAGTTAAAATTCCTTCAATAATCAATAAAGTGGTTATTTTAACATTAATTAAGCATGTTAGGATAGATTATAACAACATTATAACATTTAGTTTTAAGAAAAACACAAAAATTAGGGTTTCTAGGTTCGGTTTTGGATAAAAATGACAAAACGCCTAGATTTTAGCTTAGATTCTTTTAGTAAATGTTCATGCATGATCATAGAGATATAATATGAGTATAGGAGCAGGAATTATGAACATGAACCTGGGTTTGAGCTTCAAGGATCAAAAATGGAGGTTATGGGTCAATTCGGGTAGTTTTTCCACTCGTACACCTTTGTCTTTGATCTTGGGGCTTCAAATCTTCAAAGCTTCACTTGTTTCTTGTTCTTAGATGTTCTTAGGATCATATGGAGCAGAGAATAGCTACCATTGATGGGTTATAGAAGAAGAAGTGGGGGATGAGTTAGAATGAATGGTTTTGTGCTTCTATTTATAGTCGAACAAGGCAAGGGAGCTAAGGAAGCCTTGCATTCTAATCCAAGACATGTGTACTAGCTACTAACTAATGTGGGAAGTCTAGATGATGAGTTTTACAAGCTAGGATAGTAGATTAAGGTGGTGGATAGCTCCTATGCTTGCCGCGACTGATTTAGCTACAAAGGGAGTCATGTGGCTTCATTTGAGACCAAGAAAAGGTACAAGGAGCTTAGTAAGTTGCTATAACGGTTGAGGTGCTTTGTACATGGTTGGTGATTAAATGGGTCAAAGTAAGCTAAAAATGGGTCGTAGGTCTGTTTTAGTAATCTAGGACTCGAACTCATTTTATTGGCTTGTATTTCGAGCACATTGATCAAGTAACAATAGATATATGTTCTCAAGGTTGGTATCAAGGATTATCAATGAAAATTCGTAGGTGGTTCGGGTTAAAATGGATCGAAAATGAATGAAACATGCCGCGGGTTCATTTAGGGCATATTAGGGTTTCATTAGGGTTTTCAAGCTTATAGTTCATGTACATTGCCAATATAATGATAGATCATGGATTGTAAACTCATATCATGAGTTTACAATGGCATTTGATTAATTGTTGGAGGTTTAAATGGTTAAAAGCGAGTAAACAGGTCAAATGTTCCATTTTGGTACGTTTAGGGTTTCTCGGATTCATTTTACATATAAATGAAATGAAATGATGAAATGATGATGAAATAGGATTGATATGGTCGTAAAATAAGTTATTACAACTTATTTGAGTGTTGGTTGAGGTTTAAAACAGATAAAAATCGATAAACGGGTCATGGTTACATTAGCTCGGTTAGGGTTTCTAATCTTGGTTTATCTTATAATTATCTGAAATGAGAATGATTAGATGGATTGAAAATGTAGCATACTTGCTTGTAACTTGTAGTTGATAAATTGTCGAAGATTACTTAGTAAAACGTAGTTAAAACGGCTATTTGATATCGTAGCATTAATGCTATGAACATTATGTATTAAAGACTTGTACCTTTCTTTGGAGAGAATGTATATTCATATGAGATGTTATATTACTTGTAATATATGCTTTAGTAGCTTGTACATTCGCTTAAGATATAACCTTTCATAGAGATTAGGGTTTAGAAGTAAAAATAACGGATATAAAAGCTCGTTGGTTTAACGTTGAGATGTACATTATAAGAGTAATGTACATTGTAAAAATGGATATTAAGATATCGACGTGAAAAGTTAAGATGTATTTTCTTGACATATAAATAGATATAGACGACATAGGTAGGTTGCGTGAGCTCGTCTACTTTAGTTATGCAAGTTACATTGCATATTAAGATATTGGCAATGCAAGTGTTTACAATTATGTGTTTTGGTCTAGGACCCAAAATAGATTTTTAAAAAGACACACTTTTCTCAGATCCAGGCGTTGCTGGTGGCGGTCCCATATTTGCTTTGGGGGCCGCCTAAGCACTTTGCGGGCCGCCTATATTTATGGGACCTCCATCAAAGGTTACCTTTTTTCTGAGCTTTTACAAATTTTATTTCCTTAGTTCCACTAGATGACGCTTCAAATGAATTAAACCCTAATCCTAATTTATCACCGGAGGGTTTTTAATTACTTAGCATTTCATTTAAACAATGTGTACTCTTTTCAAATCTATTTAATCTAGTGAATTCTTCTTTGAGTTTTTCATTCTCAATTTTAAGCGTCTGACATTTTACACAATCGAGATCAACTCCCTTGTTTTTCTCGAGTGTAGACAATTTAGCTTTTAATTCCCTAAGCTTGTTTTCTAGACTATTTCTAGTGGCTTTTAATCTTTTGTTTTTAGTGATATCTTTAAACTTATTTTGCATAGTTTGTCATACTCATTATCTAAAGCTAAATCATCTATTGATGAGTTTTCATCACTAAAGTAAGAGGATTCGGAACATACCTCATTTGGTGCTTGAGCCACAAGACATGTCTCCTCTTGGATCTTTTCATCATCTTCTTCACCGCTATCTCTCCAAGAACCTCCAATAAATGCTCTTTGGTTCTTGTCTCTCGGTAGCTTTGGACATTCTCCAATAAGATGATTTGGATCTCCGCATCTAAAGCACTTCCTTTCACTTTTGCCATTTTTGTCGTCTCTGCTTCTTTGAAAGGTCTTTTTGTCGTTCCAAGTTTGTCTCACGAATCTACCTCTTCTTTTGAAGAACTTCTTAAAGTCTCTTACCGCTACAGCGTACTCTTCATCTTCACTTCCAGAAGTCGAACACTCTTCATCACTAGATTCTTTTTTTAGCCTTTAAAGCTAGAGATCTCCTTTCTCTTTTAGCTTTGACTATTTTGAAATCTTTCTTGATGATCATCCCATGGACTTTGAGGTTTCCAATGAGCTCATCACAAGATAGTGATGTCAAGTCTTTCGATTCCTCAATCGCCATGACCTTCGCTCTCCATTTAGGATGTAGAGCCCTAAGAAACTTCCTTACGTAGTTCTTACTAGAATAACCTTCATCAAGAGCTTTAAGACTAGTGATGATAGTATTAAATCTATCAAAAGCACTATCTATAGATTTGTCTTCGAAAATGACGAATTATTCATATTGTTGAACCAAAAGGTCGATCTTATTATCTTTGACTTGGTTATTACCTTGATGGGTGATTAACAAAGTTTTCCAAATGTCTTTTGTCGTATTGCACATAAAAATTCTTTTATATTCTTTTCTTGGCAAAGCATTGTAAATAACCATTTTGGCTTCGTTATTTTTCGCAAGCCTTCTTTTAAGATCATCGATTTATTTTTCAAAAGGGACAACCTCATCAAGTTTGGTTTCCGAATTTTGATTAATGGGTTGAAAATCATCATCGGTAATAACATGCCAAAGATCTAGATCTTTTGATTTAACATATGTCTCGAATCTATTTTTCCAATAAATGAAAATATCGCTTTTAAAAAGTGGAGGTCTTTGCATAGATTGCCCTTCTAGATATTTGTTGAAATCCATAGATCGATCCAAGCTTTAAAATACAATATATTTTAAAAATCTTGAGTGACCTTGGCTCCTGATACCAATTGTGGAAACTAGAAGGGGGGTTGAATAGTTTACAGGTTCGTTTTTGTTTTTAAAAGTTTGCTTTCAAAAATGTTTAGATCCGAGTTATATGTTTAACCAATTCACAATATGAACAAACAATAACTATCTAAACTAAAACTAGATAACAACAATAATAATGTAAAGAGCTAAGGAAAGAAACAACCAAACCAAGACACTAAGATTTTATAGTGGTTCGGCTACGAAGCACCTCTTCGCCCTACTCCACTCCCCGAGTATCCGACTCGAGATTTCACTATGTCAACAAGCTCCCTTTAGGCGGAGAAAACCGTTTACACGTCGCTTACGTTATTTTCCGACACTAAGCTAAATGTCGAGTCCTAATCTTAGCTAGAATCAATCTACCACTTCACAAGATATACACACTCACAAGATCTACACTATCGGATATACATAATATCCGAATTACACAAATACACAAGATAAATACAATGGAGGTTTGGTATTTAGAAGAAGAGAGGATAGATCACTAATCAACACTTTTTTTCTTGATGAATACAAGTGTTCTTCTCTTGCACTTGATAGAGAGGAGAGATGAGATGAAGAAGATAATATTAGATCACTTGAAACAAGATCTAAATGTTAGGAATCGTTTAAGCCCATCTAAGATCGTTTTACAAATAACATTAATAAGCAGCGAAATATAAATAAGAACAGTAATGTTATTCAACAAGGTTTTTCATTCTATACGTTTCCACCAAGCCCCAATTCTATATGATTAGTATAGAACGGTTATCTAACTATAACAGGATCAAGTAAACTTGACCTTGGGGCTACTAACTAACTAACTATTAGAGACGTCTACATCTCTAAACCTGTGCACACTAAACTACACGCCTATGAATCTCTTTATATAGAGAGAATTCAAGGCTTACAAAGGAAGTAAATCAATTAGATAAGGAAACTATTTAAATCTATTTAAATCTTTCCTAATCTTTATCTTCAAATCTTTGACCAAATCTTCATACTTCTCCACCAGCTTGTAGAATTCCATAATGACGACTTTGATCCTTTTGTTTCATTCTGTTGCTCTTTTGTATCATAAAATCTATAATTCCCAACACTAAATATGTTAGTGATCAAGAGTTTTAGTGAGAGAAAGAAGTTTTAGAGAGAGAGAGATGACTGAAAAATTTCGTGCAAAGAGGAATATTTTTCTGCTGGGAATGGAGCAGTATTTATAGATAGAAAATCCCAACGGTCATCTGTGGGCGTCTTGGCGGTCCCAGATATATATGGGGGCCGCCAGGCCTATAAAGGGGCCACCCATAGACTCCGCTTCTTTTTTTGTCTTTTTGTGGTGAAGGTTGTAACTGTTATAGAACCTTTTATTTTGGGGGAAAAATTTGAAATTCAAATTTTAAGTTTTTAATAAAACTTTTCTTTTAATTAGAAAATATTTTGTAAATGTATTTTTAATAAAATACTTTTGTAGAGTTAAAAGTGAGGATTAAGAGAAAAATATTTTCTTGATCACTAATCATGCTTAATGATTTTGTTTGTCCATACCTT
Organism: Tanacetum coccineum; assembly: GCA_026074375.1. Taxonomy (NCBI): domain Eukaryota; kingdom Viridiplantae; phylum Streptophyta; class Magnoliopsida; order Asterales; family Asteraceae; genus Tanacetum; species Tanacetum coccineum. The sequence goes on from BQNB010127428.1 coordinate 15,569, forward strand.
AAGTGATCACTAATCTTAGAAATGGAATTTTACACTTAATAATTTGTGAACGTTTATTTTTATCGTAAACATTTTTATATTTTGTTATTATCAAAACAATCAGAGGTAGAAAAATATAAATAACATTTATAGACATTATTTGTATTAACAATGATCACCGTCAGGTCCAAGCTTAGACTATGTATCAATTGGAGTACGACAATGTGCAATCCAGGATATGAGCTCTCTCAAGAATTTCCTCAGCATATTTTGACTAGGACAAAAATATTTTGGATGCAGACCACTAAGCTCAAACACCAAGGAAATACTTGAGAGAACCAAGATATGTCATAACAAACTCATAGTGAAGTGCTGTAATAATCTGTTGCAGAAGAAGTTAAGAGAATAATATATGTGGAAAACTAGAAGGGGGTTGAATAGTTTTACTAATTTAAAAGTAACGATTTAAAAATTCTTTGTTAATTGTTTAGTTGGTTATTAGAACTATTTGTTAGTATAATATACACACACGATTTAATAAGATATGCATGACATAAAAGTAAAGGACATGACACAAGTATTTATAGTGATTCGGCTACAAGGTCTCCTTCCTTGTCCTACTCCACTCCTTGAGTTACCTACTTGAGAGTTCCAAATCACTAGACACCAAACTTATTCATTTTGCGGAGAAGCCTCACAACGTTTCTTACCCTTTATCCTGTACTAAGCTAAATACCGAGTCTTATTACGGAAGAACCAATCCCTCATTGCTTACCCTTTATCCGGTACTAAGCTAAATACCATGTCCTAATCATGGAAGGACAAACCCCTCAACATTCATCCTTAATCTAAATGCTAGGTTCTAACAAACATAGAACCGACCACACAATACACACTCGAAATCCTAACCTTCTACTAACTTGTTTTCCCTATACATTCTCGACACTTTACAATGATGGATTTGAATGAATACGATAAATGAAATGATGACTCAAGATTAGTAGATAGATCTTCATGAGATGGGAGATACTTGCAACAAGCGAACCTTAAAGTTTGATCTCGTATGCATAAACTGGTAAATCTTCTCCTATTAAGAAAATCACCAAAAAACTAATATGATATAAAACATGATATGAGATTAGAGGTTAGATGAATGCAGATGAAAAGTATTTGAGAATGTGTGAATGAACAAGAGAAATAGCTTGGTATTTATAAGCAAGTTTTGGTACTGTAGCATGGTTTAGCCGATTCCATCTTCACCATAGAACCGGCCAGTATAAGCCAATGGAACTGGTTGTCTTGTAGCCCAGTCCTTTCCGGTTCCTTTTACCAAATAGAACCGGCTAGTGTAATGAGATGGAACCAGCAGTCTGACAGATAATCTGAATTTTAGATTGCCAAAATCTTTAAGAAATTTTGTGTAATGTCATCCATGATGTAACTAACTTTAAAATTGATTTTTCTATTTTATAGAAAAGTAGCATATGTTAAAGGAAACTTTATTAAGATTATTTGAAAAACAAATTTAAATATATTTGTTTTAACCAAAGTGACTAAGATGGTTTGTACAAAATATATTATGTATGTTTTGATAAGAGATGATGTTTATAGGTAATGCAAAGAGTAATGATGTATGATGTAAATGATGAGTATGATAGGGATGATGAATGTATAATGATGATAGTCGAATTAGAAAACTATTGGTTTAAAACTTATAAACTTTATTTTCTACTTCCAATGAATTAATGATTGTCATCAACAAAACACGGATATATCGTAAAATATAAATAAACGCTTTTGCGGTTTATTTGTATTAACAATATCATCCACGTATAATAACAAGTAATCAATATCGATACCACAATGAAACACAAAATGAGACGTATTAATCTTGTTATACTAAAAACCAACCTGTATAATAAAGCTAGCAAAGCGCTGAAACAGGCATGAGGGGCTTGCTTAAGCCTAAAAAGAGAACTGTGAAGAAGACAAACATAATCAGGTCAAGCAGAATTAACAAATCCTGACAGCTGATTCATATAAATCATCTTAGATAAATGACCATAAAAAAAAGCATTCTTCACATCCATATGAAGAATAGTCCAGGTGCGAGACACAACAAGACTCAACATTGTACGTATAGTAGTCGACTTAATAATCGGGGAAAAAGTCTCATCATAGTCAATTCCTTGTTGCTGACTGCGACCACTAGCCACAAGTTGGGCTTTATACCTGCTTAACGAACCATCTAAATGAAACTTATGCCTCAAAAGCCACATAGAATGAACAATATTGACATTGGGAAGATGCATTGCCGCTGATGTTGAGATTGATATGATAGGGATTCGGCAGAGGTTTGGACTGGCATTGGGATTAGTGTAGTGGCTTGCTCGAGAACTAGTTTTGGGCTCGATGTGTTTGGTTGCTCAGGAACTTGTGTTGGGTGCGATATGGGATTGGTTGTGGTGAAAATAAGATAGGTAAAAAGAAAAGCGTAGTTAGGAGGTGTATTTGGTGTCATGGACCCAAAAGGAAAAGTGTGCCCTTAAAAAATTACATGTCAAGATATAATGATTTATTGGTGGACAAGTCAAGACAATGATAGCCACGATGAGATGTGGGGTAGCAAGAAAAACACATGACGTGGAGCAGGGTTGAAGCTTATGATCAAAGTATATATGAGAATATCAAAGGCATCTAAATACACATAAATGATCATATAAGGGTGGTTTATTAAAAAGCTTGATAAAGGGAATTTCATTATTAATGGTGGTAAAGGGTAGAATATTGAGAAGATGAGTGGTTTAGCCTCTGACCAGTATGAGGGAGGTATGTGTGCTTGGAATAGAAAGGTACGAGTGATGTTGTTAAGGGTACGTAACATGCGTTCATATTTCCCATTTTGTTGAGAAGTTTTAGGACAAGAAAACTAAAATTGTATACCATGGTGGCGAAAAAGTATATGAAAGTTGGTGTATTTGTCAACTCACCCTGTATGGTCATATTGAAGAGTTTTAGAAAATCCGTAGAGGGGGGGGGGTGTGAATACGGTTTTCTTGACTTCTTTGAAGTTTAACAAACTTTAAGTCTTGAAGAAACCGAGTGATGCACAAATCTACTTTGCAATAAGAACAAAGATTAGATAGAGATAAAGAGACGCCACGATATATACTGGTTCGGGAAGAGGGGTTTAGTCCTTCCGTACGTCCAGTTGTGAATCCATGAAACCTATACTATTCTTAGTATAATCCTTATGGTGGATTATAAACCGTATTAAAAATTAACTCCACCGACTTTCAACAAAGCTCGACGCTCACACAGAAGAGTTACTACATACGGTATTCCGCCCTCGGAATCTACCCCTAAGAACCTATGATTCGACTTAACCTATAACACTAAAATTCTTCCCTTTGGAAGCTTTCCAAAACCCCAACTAGATCCCCAATGATCTAGGCTTGATCCCTACGGATACAAGACTCCCCTTACAACTCCATTGATTGAATAAAGGATAGTTGAACCAAGTCCTAACCTAACCTAGAGACTATATTCTAATAGATAGGGTGTGAGAAAGAAGACCCTTGACAAAACACAAAAGTATGGATTAGGTACTTGTATGGCTCTCTTACAGAGATGCGTGTTCTTCAATAGATGATAGGAGAGGAGATTAAGAACACTTGATATTTAGGTTTAGAGGATTAGAGAAGAGAAAATGGAGGAAAGAATGTTTTCAAGAGGTGAGGAATACAAAGGCCAAAGATGGGTATTTATAGGCCAAGAGTCCTAATTTTAGATAAAGCAATTCGTGTCTGGCACACTGCCCATGCGTCAACGCGTGGCCAGCGCGCCAGAATCCCAAAGTTTGTTTTCCTTGGGACTCTGGCGTTTTAAATACCCG
>BQNB010127429.1:0-19442 GCA_026074375.1 Tanacetum coccineum
GATTTTTTTTATTTTAAAATGATTTTATAAAACGACTGTCTTTATTGTTTCAAAATGAATTTTTATAAAAACAGTATTTAGTTGGTTCTTTCGAGTTAAGTCGATTATTGGTATAAGAATTCTATCTTTCGTATTTATCAATCTTGATACGTATCATTATTCGATATGTGTTCCTTTTGTCTTGATACGCCTTGTTGACTCTTTTGTTTGCGTTTCCTATCTGCATAGATATTCTATTCTTTCTTTAAAGGATTCTTATGTCATTTGATTCGCATCTATTTGCACCTGTGGAACCCTTTATATATTTTCTAGCCCTTGATTCGATATTCGTTGCTACCCTATTCGATAGTTCGTAACCCTTAGAATTCGTTTGATATACGTTTTATTCGACCAAGTCACTCTCCGTGGGGAGCACCAGTGTTGTTTGTTAAGAAGAAGGGCGGTTCATTTCGAATGTGCATAGACTATCGGGAGTTGCACAAGCTGACCACCAAGAATCTCCCCAGGATCAACGACTTGTTCGACCAATTACAAGTTTCGCGTTATTTCTCTAAGATAGATATTCGTTCCGGTTACCATCAGTTAAGAGTACATGGAGAAGATATTCCCAAGACGGCATATAGGACGCGATATGGACACTTTGAGTTTACGGTTATGCCTTTTGGGTTAACCAATGCACCAGCGGTTTTCATGGACTTGATGAACCGGGTGTGCAAGCCGTATTTAGACAAGTCTTTCATTATGTTTATTGTTGATATCTTGATCTACTCGAAGTCTAAGGAGGATCACGAGGTTAATTTAAAGTTGGTGTTGGAGCTGCTGAAGAAGGAAAAGTTGCTTGCCTAGTTTTCCAAGTATGAATTCTGACTACAAGAAGTGCGTTTCTCAGACATGTGGTTAACAGTAATGATATTCATGTGGAATCTAGTAAGATAGAATCAATGAAGAATTAAAAAGTACCTAAGACGCCATCCGAGATATGATCGTTCTTAGGATTGGCAGGTTACTATCGACGTTTCATCATGAATTTTTCTAAGATTGCTAAACCCCTTACTTCACTGACGCAGAAGAATCATAAGTATGAGGGGGCCAGAGAACAAGAAGAAGCTTTTCAAACTTTGAAGGACAATCTGTGTAATGCACCAATATTGTCATTGCCTGATGGACCAGAAGACTTTGTAGTTTGCCGCGACGCGTCAAATCAAGGATTAGGTTGTGTGCTCATGCAAAGAGGCAAGGTAATCGCCTATGCATTACAACAATTAAAGATTCATAAGAAAAATTATACAACACTCTACCTAGAATTGGGAGCAGTAGTGTTTGCTCTTAAGATTTAGAGGTATGTATTTTATATGGGTTCCATTAATATGTGATGTAAGGACATTAATTATGGACGAGGCTCATGTATCGAGATATTTGGTACATCCGGGAATGGATATGACGTACTTTGACCTTAGAGATATGTATGGTGGCTTTATATGAAGAAGGATATTGCTACCTACGTTAGCAATTGTTTGACTTGTTTAAAGGTGAATGCTGAAACATCAAAGACCTTCGGGTTTATTGCAACAACTAGAGATACCTGAGTGGAAATAGGATAGAATAACTATGGACTTTATTACAAGGTTGTTGAGATCAAGTAGTGGGTATGATACGAATTGGGCAATAGTCGATAGACTGACTAAGTCAGCCCATTTTCTGGCAATACGAGAAGATTACAAGATGGAGAAGTTAGCTAGGATTTATATTGATGAGATAATAACAGGGTATGGAATGCCAGTGTCAATCATCTCAGATCATGATGAAAGATTTACTTCAAGGTTTCTGGCAATATTACAGAAAGCCTTAGGGACGCGACTGGATATGATTACGACTTATCATCCTTATACGGATGGACCAAGGGAGCGTACAATTCAGGCATTGGAGGATATGTTAAGGGCGCATGTGATCGACTTTGGTGACAGTTGGGATGTCCACCTACCGTTAGCTGAATTTTCTTATAATAATAGTTACCATTCGAGTATTCGATATGCTTCGTTCGAAGCACTGTATGGAGGAAATGTAGGTCGCCCGTTTTGTGGGCTGAAATTAGAGAAAGTAGGTTGATTGGACTGGAATTGGTGCAAAATACGACTGATAAGGTAGTCTTGACAAAGAAAAAGCTCAAAGCGGCAAGAGATCGCCAAAAGAGCTATGCTGATAATAGGCTTAAACCTTTAGAGTTGAAGTTGGTGATTAAGTGTTATTGAAAGTGTCACCTTGGAAAGGTGTAGTGCATTTGGAAAGAAAGACTTGTTAGCATTGAGGCATGTAGGACCATTTGAGAATCATTGAAAGGATCGGTCCTATAGCCTATTGAGTAAGATTGCCTTAATAATTAAGTAGTGTACTTGATGAGTTTCATGCGTCAAATCTAAAGAAGTATTTGGCGGATGCAAATCTGCATGTGCCATTAGAAGGAATTAAAGTAGACAAACGCTCTTCGTTTTGTTGAGGAACCTGTTGAGATTATCGATCGTGAGGTTAAAAGTTTAAAGCATAATGAGATTCTGTCAGTTAAAGTCCATTGAACTCGAAGCGAGGTCATAAGGATTTCGTAAAAACTAAGTATCCACACTAGCTCGTTGAGCAAGCTATCGTTGGAAGTACTAAGTAAAGTTGGATACATAGGGTTACTGGCAGACTTTAGTGCACCCTTAAATGTTCTGAGGTGGTTTGGTTTAAGTTATATATTGAGTAAACCTGAAGCCGAGCCAATTCTTCGAAAACGTTGAGCTTTGTAACAACACATAACTTAATTTTAAGACAGTTCTTGTTTGATGAGTTGCGGGGTTGAGTTATGGACCAAGTTGTTACACAACTTAAGGTTTTTGACGAGTTTCCTCGAGGACGGGCGAGACTCATGTAGTTGGATGTTCTCTTCGCTTATAGCTGTTATGCTGCTATTTGTACTCTCGTGTGGGTAAGCAAAATTGTTAACAGTAGAAACGATTAAATTTCAGGATGAAATTTCCCTAAGGAGGGGAGACTGTGACAACCGTGACTTGAGCAGGTTAGTCAAACCGTTAGAGTTGACTAAAGTATTATTATGTGTTAATTGTGTGCTTATGTGATCTTATATAAGTAATTGATATCAATCCGTGATGCGTGTTCATCTGTTAGTGATTGAGTTATAGTTATGGTAGCTATTTCATTTCGTTTACATTTTTGTGACAATGGAAATGACAGCATGAGATTTATGAGTTATCGTATTGTTTGGTGAATGATTGATATATGAGCGTAAGAGTTTATAATAAATTCATAGTATTGATTTAAGTCTAGTATTTAAATTAATTAAACTTTAGTATTTCTAATTTAAGAAAGTAAAAATTTAAAATGAAATTTATAATTAGTAAGTTTAAAACTAGTTTTTATTTAAAAGGTTTACTAGATTAATAAGGTTTAATAATTAATAAAGAGTTTTTATAAAAATAAGAAAATAAAAGGATTAATATGTAATTAAAAATAATTTAAAAAAATAATTTTTTTAAAGGGGTGTTAATCGGCCGGTTATAAGAAAAAGAAAAAAAAGAAAACTAATTTGACTACAATAAGGACTCTAGATAGTATAAATACAAATTTAATAAAACCCTAAATCACTTTTTCTCTCCCTCTCCCTTTGGCTGGTCGAAATCCCAAGAACAAGAAGAAAAAAATAATTTTTTTTATCAAGATTCAAAGTGTTGATTCGTGTGTGTTCGAGTGAAAGGTTTAGGTATGTTCTTAATTATGTTTTTGTTTAATCTTGTTTTTAAAATTAATGCAACAATAAATTGATGGAATTAGGGTTTTCATATTCTCTGTAAAATAATGATGTTAGACTAATTAGAAGTGATTAGGAATGAATTATAATTTTTTTGGTGTAATCGGTTAGGTCTAGAACGCGTTAAAATAGGAATTAGGTTTGGACAGAATTTTAGGTCATGTTGTTCGATTGATATCTCAATGATGGTAACATGTTTTATTATCAATCTTTATGCCCATTGATAAGTTCAAAGAGTCTAGTTTTCAAAAAGTCTGGCCACGATCGATTTCGAGGTCGGGAAGTGTATCTAATGAATTTCGCAAGAAAATTTGTCAAAACAGTAAATTCGGGTCTAATTTCGGGGAGTAAAACCCCTATTTAAAATTCGAATTAGGGTTAGCAAAAAATTAGAGGTCATATTTTAGGTGTCTATTAACTCCAGTTCGAAGGGCTAGAGTTAAAACATTTTCTAAGTATTTTGAAGGACGTCAAACTTTTTGGTGTGCGTTCAGAATACGAATTATGGAGTACTTGTAAAGATTGAATTCTTCTATTAAAATAGTTCTACTTAGTATTATTTTTTCTAAAAAATCACAGTAACTCACAACTCATTTGAGAGCCAGGGGATGTAAGGAGAACCATCAACTAGGTGTATTAGTATTTTATTTGTGGTCATAAAGTGACTATAAATTTCTGCCGGAAACTGAAAAGTTAAAAGTTAATGGTCAAGGTTATATAGGGTATGAAAATGATATGGGAAATGTATTTAAAGGATTATAAACTTAGTAGAAGAGTTTTACGAAGTCCATCTATATGATTGTCTACTTGGTTTGTGCATTTTAGCCTAACCGAGTGTAACTTGTGTTTTTGTTGTGTTTAGATTGTTTGCAAGATTCTGTCAAGTAGTTGAGCATCTTTCATAGTCCTATTTTGACTATGTTTTCTTGGGATGAAAATGATGCAAAGGTCTTAAAATGTTTTAATTGCTGTGATTATGTAGTTTAATTGACGCATGAACTTTTATGTAGCTATTTTATGTTATGTGCTAAATGTTATGGCTTTAGATCGGGGGTAACGTTCCTACCCATTACTTTGAGACGATGTTGTGTGCTTTGGATCGGGGGTAACGTTCCTACCTGAATGACGAGTGCTTCGGGTAACGTTCCTACCTATGACTATGAGACGTACTTTGTGGCTTGGATCGTGGGACACGTTCTGTCATAGTTATGGTTGTTTTGGACGAATGCATGTTAGCCTGTATAATAGTTAGCTTAACTGTCCTGCCATGTTCTGTTTTTATAATCAGAGTAATTGATTTAAAGTTTGAATTGTATGTCGTAAACCTATGACTCTCACCAACCGTTGTGTTGACGTTTTTAAGCATCATTTTCAGGTGAGCGTAGCGAAGTTAAGGATGTTAAGATTTGTGGCTAGAGAGACCTTAGGAATTGCATGACGGAGTCTTCTTTTCTGGAGTCTTCATTGCAGATTTCGTACTTCGAATATTTTTATTTGTTGTGATGTTTAGTTGGGATTTTATTTTCATGTCTATGTATTTTATGTGTGCGATTAACCTTAATACAAGACCCCTCTTGTGTTTGGTGTCGTCATAACACTTGGGTTTTAATATAATGCATTTTAGACATTCTCTATTGTTGTCACCATTGTGTTGTGATGATACCCATGACGTTACGTCTCGCGTTTCCGCCTTGGCGGGGTGTGACACAAAACAAGAACAACGTGTTCAGTTGTTTTAATCGTGAAGTAAGGACTAGCATCTTGGCGTATCTCGGTGACGTGTAGTGTGTGCACACCATAGAGGTTATCTACTATGGTAACTTTTAGTTTGCGTGGTATTCAATTTATACACACGCGTATATTCAAGAAGGTGATTCGTTAATTGCTAAAAGGTACACGCTTCTTGATCTCTTTGTTAATTATTTGTTCTATACCCAAATGAAGAAGGTTAGTTAGAAGAGTCGAAGAAGGAGGCCGAGTCAGATCTCTTGTCGGATGCTCGTAGCAGGCCTGGACCCGCGAAGTCGGGTGACTCTTACGAAAGCAAAGTCAAACCCAAGCGAGGCCCAACATAAGTTTTATCCTGTCTTTACCATCGACACATCAAAACATTGCATAATTGATGACTCTTCTTTCGATATTCATGTCTCATTATCGGGCACGACTTACAAGACCGTAAAACGCGTTTTTCCTTTCTGTCGTTATTCACGATTTTTATCTTATATAATAAGCAATATTGTTTGAGATAAGCATCGTTTCTGTGGTATATTGGAGTCGTTTAAAGATTGCACTATGTATATATGCCATATAAAGTGCGTTATCATGAGATGATGGAGTCGTAGAAGGTAATGTACACGTTGTGAAAGGAAATGCACTTATAATTATAGGTGGCTAACATAAGTTATCCAGGCATCATACACGTGGACATTGTGACCTGATGATTGACGATTGGATCATGTTTGTTTGATTACGCTGGTGGGGGGTGTAATATGTATATGCTATAATGTGATCATGCTGAAGATGGAGTATATAGTTATGAATCCCTCTTTATCCTTAATGTCGCTATTATGTTAGGACTCAAGTTGCCTAGAGAGTAAGTTTCCCTTCTATCTAACAATTGTATGACTGGATAACCACCGTATACATGCTATTATTCTTAGCCATTATTGAGAGATTTACGTGATTGTATGACTCAAAATATTCTGCTACGGAAACAAAAAATATATAACCTAATTTCTTACGCTCATTCATTGCATTCGCGTACCATGTCGGTAATGAATATACTAACTTTATCTTATCCGAAAAACGTCTTGATGAATATACAGTTCACTTCTCGGATCTGCTTCTTTCAGGATAATTGGAAAGTATTCATTGGTCACTTTTCGTGCGTAACTGATTACCTCGGAATGAGTATCAAAATTATTTCTTTAACCACTAATTGTTCCTAGAACTTATATAGTGCAGAATCATTACGTCCTTTCTTTATATATGCCTTTGGAGTTTTTCGTAAACCATGTTGCGGCATGTTATAACCGAGACGGGCTTTGATGGGTTTCTTGATGTATGGTTAAACACTCAATCATTTGTACCATACCACCGGAAAATGCTAATCAACGACTAAAAAACTTTAAAAATACAAAAATATAGCATTTAATATATTGCAAATATGTTTTTTCTTTGGTATTTTATGTCTTGCAGAGTACTATAGTGATTGAAAACAATGCAAAGCGGGTAATTTACGGGTTCAGTTTCGATCAAGAGATGCACAATTAATCAGAAACAAAAAAAGTCGTAAAAGCCCCGTGGCATCCATTGGAAAGAGCGCGAGAAAACGAGTCTAACGGTGCCCTCGGATTTTATTGAGCCAGCCCGTAACCCACTTAACGGGCCAGACCAGCCCAATTTAAGCAAAAGCCTAAAAATTAATTAAAAGCCCAAAAGGAAATCCGTTGCTTGCTCGTTTTTGATTGTTTTCTTGTGATTTTTGACTTATCCATACCTGCACACACAAATCACAAATACAAGCATATGTTTTCCGTTTTTGGTCTGTTTTGGGTTTATTTGGGTTATTTTTAGGTATAAACGGATATGTGTATTTTACACTTATCAATAAGAATAAATCAAACGGATGAGAAAGAAGCGTTGAATGGAAGCAAACCAAAAGGGACACGTGGAGTTCATTTACCGGCTGGATCCACTGCTTTTCTCCCATGATCCGAGGTCTCCCACAAAACAGCCAATGATTGGCTAATAATGCACTAATGATTGGGTTCAATTTTACATTTCACTCCCTCCTTGGACCCTATAAATCAACACGCCACCCCTAAATTTATCTCATTAGGAAAATTAGTTTTTAGTTTACTTTTTCTTATTAAACTTAGTTTCTAGCTTATTTTGAAATTCTGGCTTATTGTAACAAGCTGATCTCGAGAGCTTATTAAGGTTTTGTAACGAATATGATTTGAGCTTATTGTAATTCATGGTTACTTATTATTCTAGCTTATTCGTTTTCTTTTTCCTCTTTGATTCGCTAGCTTATTAAATAAGCTATTCTTGCGAGCTTATTTTCTTAGCTTATTATTCTCAAAACTCTTAAAAAGCTTGAAGATCGACTCTTAAAAGCTTTCTAAAGCTCATTCGATTCGATCTTTTAAGTTTTAAGAAGTTTTCGAATAATAAGCTCAAATAAGTTCGGATCTAGCTTATTTTCATGCTTTAATTGTTTTAGTGTTATTAGAAGCTCTTATTTTCTGATTTAATAAGCTCCCAAATAGCTTATTCGAATTCACTTGAGCTAATGTTGCTTAGTTTAAAGTTTCATTAGCTTAGTGCTTATTTGTGTAGAGATTTAAGTTGTTTAGGTGCTTTTAGCTGATTTAAATTCCTTCTTGCTATTTTTCGTGTGCTTATTAGTGATTATGGATGCTTAATTGGTTTAGATTTCGAATACCTTAGGTTCATTTAGATTCGATCATTAAAAAGTGCTTATTGTCTTAAGTTGTAGCTTATTACCTTTTTTAAATTTGTGTTAAGTCTTAATAATAGTGTTCTTGGCTTATTGTGATTACTTATTTGTCGTGCTTATTAGATAATCGTTTGGACTTATTCGATTTTAATTAGTTGCGTTTCGTTATCTTAATGGCTTATCGAATTTAGTAGCTTATTTTGTAGAAGTGCTTATCTGTGTTTGGCTTATTCTGAAAAGCTTGAGCTTATGTTGTGCTTATTAAGTCTAACCTGATCTTGCGTTTTTGTTTGAAAATCTCGTTTGGTCCTTGTTAATTTGGGCATGTGTTTAGAAATTTGGGCCTTTGTTAGTATTGATCTGATTAAATAGTTTGGGCCATGTTTGTTAGCATAGGCTTGATTGGTTTAGTTGGGCCTCTGATTGGGTCAGGTTGGAAAACAGAAATCAAAAGTGTGAAATTGCTATTCTAGATTTGTGGATTATTAAACTGTTATTATTTTAACAGTTTGTTATGTTTTGTGATTTTTGGTACCGGTCTACTCATGAGACGTGGAGCTTAAGGGTTTATTTAGCTAGACCGAATTTGATTATTTGCTTTAGCTAAATAAATCGAGTGGTATTCGTTTATTTGCGGTTCTTCAATTCGGTTCCTTTTTCTATCCTTTTTTAATTAATTAGTGTAGTTTAGTATAAAATATTTAGCTTAGCTTATTTGATCATTATGCTTAGTGAGTAGTTAACTAGTGCTTGTTAAGTGATATTGTGAATTAAGAATTAAGTGTGGATTTGAAAAAGGTTTAATTGATTAATAGTCAAACTACACATCTAGTAATTAATATATTTTTAAGAGGTTTTTGTCAAAATAAACCAACGTTGTAAGATAAAATTCTTTTCTAAGGAAATTAATTCGTTAATAAACCTTAATTCACACTTAATGAACTTTTCACATCACTTAACAAGCATTTTTCGTCTTATAAATCTTTTAGATCATTTTAGCATAGTTCTTGTAGTTTAATTGTTTAGTATAATTCTAGTATTATTTTCTTAGTATTAAAAATAGTTTTAAAATCAAAAAATCTTAAAAGATAATCAAACAGTGTACTTCTATAACATAAACGTGGTTTTCAATTCAAATCTCGTTGGGACTTCGACTCCGAAAGATTGATTATTGTTTGTCCTCAAACAATTTTCACATCCTACGGGAATTACTATGTTATATTACTCGACCAACACGTTTCGTGCGCGTCAGTTTTTGGCGCCGCTGCCGGGGAGAGTTGTACGATTTCTACGTTGTGTTTCGAAGTGAATGCCTTGAAGATCCTTTCACTTTTGAAAGTTTAATTTCGTACTTATAAAAATATAAAAAATAAAAAATAAATAAAAAATAAAAAATAAAAAATAAAAAATAAAAAATAAATAAAAAAATATTTTCTATTTCTATTTTATTTTCTTTTATATAAAAATACCAAAAATATTTTGATTTTATTTTATTCTATTTTCTATATAAAAATCAAAAAAATATTTTCCATTTCTATTTTATTTTTCCTTTTCTTTTATATATATATAATAAAAATGATGATAATAAAGATTCACAAAGAAATTTTAAAAATTTTGAAATACCAAATTTCTCTGTTTTATGTACGTGTCAACAGTGTGGTGTTAATCTTCTAGATGGAATTTTTTTAAATTGCACCTATGGCGATGGAAAGCCAGTCACTTGTTGTGGTTGTAAAGGCCCGTTAAAAGGTGGATTTTGTTCATTTTGCGCATCGAGAAATGAAAATTCATTCCCTTATGATTCAAATTCGAATTATTTCAATAATGATCAAAAAATTTCGGACTACTTTCCACAACCCCAGTACCCGACGTATACTTGTGAGTTATGTGGAAACAATGCTCATTATGGTTTCGATTGTCCACCTCAAGTTTTGTTTGTTTACAATCAGAACCCGATTTTTGATCTAAACTATAATGATAATTATTATTCACATAATTTACCAAGTTTTCTTTGTTGTGATAATTGCGGGGGTCTTCACAAGACTTTTCAGTGTCAACCGATGAACCAAAATTTCAATTATTCTAATTCTTTCGGTCTTGACCAAATTCAACCCTCGCAATTTTCTACCGTTCAACTTCTTGAAATCAAGAGGATTAATAAAGAGGAGAGTTTTAAAAAGAAAGACATGAGTATAGAAGAATTGATGAGTGAGAAGCGGTTGATTGATGACGAAATTAATAGATATTCAACGAAAGATTTGAGTTATAAAGATTTCGAGGTGAGAAGATTGATAATGAATATGAAAGATGATTTGTGAGATTAAAATTAAACATACTCGTTCAAGATTGATTAGTGGTTTGGACATCGAGATGCGGAAAAAGGAGCGGAGTTTTAATGGAAGAAAAGTATCTTGCTAGCTTCACAACGTATTAAATCTATTTGTAATGACGATGATGATTCTATTCCTTTGAGAGATATTATTACTCGATAATCACCGTCTGATGCTAACACACTTCCCACCCGACTACCGACTAGAAAGCATGAGACTCTCTCATAATGAGTGGACGAGCATCTTGACACTATTCCAGAAAGGAATCGGACGAATTAATAAAGTCTAGTGTTGAGAACCTTGTCCCAATCCTAAGTGAGTCCGAGGATTTTTTCGATAATGGAAGTGATTGTGATGTGCCCGAGTGTGATGAAACTTCTCCGACTTTTACAACTTTCTCGAATCCTCTCTTTGATTCAAATGATGATTTCACCTCTAGTGATGACGAGTCACTTTAATGATGATGAATTCGATGCAAATTCCAAAATTTATTCGAACCCTCTTTTTGATGATGAAGAAATCATTTCTCCAAAGATTGATCCGCATTATTTCAATGCCGAGTCTAATCTTATCGAATCTTTGCTTAACCATGATAATTTATTATTTCTTACCTTGAAAAAGGAGAAGAGTTTTGAATTATCATCCTCTAGGATTTTCTCCGGTGAACTCGCTCATATCAATCCAATTCCACCAGGAATTGAGAAAGCCGACTTTGATCTAGAGGAAGAAATATGTCTTGTTGATAATTTGTTGTTTGATAATTCATCTCCACGACTGCCAGAAGAACTTAATTTAGAAATTGCTGATACGATTCTTGAGTCTCTCTCTCCATCTCCTATCCCCGTTGCGGATAGTGACTCTCTTATGGAGGAGATCGATTTATTTCTTGCTTCTGATGACTCGATGCCACCGGGCATTGAGGATGACGATTATGACTCGGAGGGGGATATTCATTTTCTAGAAGAATTGCTTAATAATGATTCCCTTCCCCTTCCCGAAAATGAGTCATCTAACCTTGATCATTTTAATGATCCGTCATCTTCTCGTCCTCCTCCGGAACCACCGGATGTTAAGAATTGTTTTGATTTTAAGCCCGATACGGGTGTTGTTACAACAAGTGGTGGGGACTTTCTGAACACGATGTTCCATATGCCTAATCTTTTACCCACCCAGCCCACCCTTTGTCCAGTGTTTGACCTTTTGCTTCTGTTTTCATCCAAAAACGAGGACAAATTGTTCAATCCTAGTATTCTCATTTCTCTCTTATCTCATCGGGGCGAAATCATTTCTAATTTTTCTAAGAGCCCGATGATGATTTTTGAAGGGGACATTCCTCACTTGGATGTCCCGTTTCTCCATTTCTATCCTCCTTGACCAGCTCAAGTATGGGGGATCGACTCAGGCTCAAGACTCGGTTAACAAAAACAAGCGCTTCTCGGGAGGCAACCCGTGTCTTTTCTTTTCTTTCTTTTTATTTTTATTTTTATTTTGAATAAGTGGGGTGTATTTTTAGCCTAAGTGTGGGGGAGTGCTTCTCTTCATGTTGTGTTTTGTGGTGCCCATTTTTGCTTGCAGGATTCCATATGATCGTGAAGACCTCCGTGCTTGTTTTCAATCCTCCAATCACTCGGTATCCGATCGATATTATGGTTATATCTAGGGAAATTTTCTATCCTAATCATATATATATATATTGTTTCCCCTTTCACACTTGGAATTTTTTACATTTGCCTTTTTCGTTCCTAAGTGTGGGGGTAAAACCTGATATTTTTGAAAATTAAGGCCAATGTTCGATTCTAAGAGTGGGGGAGGGGGATTTCTATCAAAATTGATCATACATGTGCCTTGCTGTGTCTCTTGAAACCTCGTTTTAACCAAGTTGTTGTTTTATTTTGTTGGTGTAAAAAAAATCTTTCTTAGTTATAATTAGATATGTGAATAAGTAGACCCGTAGATCTAGGGATATTTTGACTTGACCAAGTATTAAACTCTAGCTTTCACCTTAGCTTTCGAGACTAAGCGTTTGCTAAACTTTAAATTTTTATAAAGAACGAAAAATGATAGAGTTGAATATAAGTTAGATGCTAAGCTTGGAGTAGTTGGATCTCTTTAGAGCTCATAGAGGTTAATTGTGGTTTTTTGCTTCCACCAGCTTAATAAACGTTATATAATTGTTAAATAAATAAAGTTACTTTGGTATTTGCGATTCTTAGTTTAAATCCCTTCGTAGAGATTCCTTCTGGTGAAAGTAAGGTACACATCAAGGTTTTGTCAGTGTTGTGGGAAGTAGGCTACCGATTCCTAACGGCTCGCTACCGTTGTCTAGTTAGTTAAAAGACCACAAGACTTGAAATTTGGCTATAATAATAATAATTTAATAAACTGAAGCCGAAATAAAACCACTAGATCATGGTCAGTTTGCGCCTGATGTGACAGTCGTTTAAAGGGTGGATGTAATAATAAGAATAATAAATTCGAGACTGATAAAATTTTACTGGACCATGGTCGGCTCGCATACCTATGTGGCAGTTTTCAAAAAGGTCGAGGATCTCCTGGTCGAAATAAGACTCCTGGACCATGGTCGACTCGCATACCGATGTGGCAGTCGTTTAAAGGGTGGAGGTAATAATAATAATAATAATAATAATAATAATAATAATAACTGTGGGCTGATAAAAGTTTACTGCCTCTTGCCGGCTCACAACCGATGTGGCAGTCTTCAAAAGAAGGCCCATAGTAAGAATAATAATCCGAGACTGATAAAAGTTTGCTGCATCTTGCCGGCTCACAACCGATGTTGCAGCCTTCAAAAAGGTCGAGGATCACCGAGGTCGAAATAAGACTCCTAGACCATGGTCGGCTCGCATACCGATGTGGCAGTTGTTTAAAGGACCGAGGTTTAATAATGTTGCAATAATAATAATAATAATAATAATAATAATAAAGCCAAATTTCGACTCCGGGGTTATCTAAATAAAGCCTCCGTCTCTGGACTCGTAGTTGAGTTGTTTCGGATGAAATAAAAAGGATAACCCCTAAATCATGCAAAATTAGAACCTTAATGTGGACCTTATTCTCACCATATCGTCTCTTTAGGAAATGATTTCAAACTAATTATGGTCTAAACCGGGTTTACTTTATAATAATAAGGCCATAATTTATTTGTCACCAATAAAAATAATAAAAATCTTTAGAGGATTTAGGAATAAGGGAGTGAAAAGTAGCTATGCGTACACAATTAGCATTTATGAGTAGTGTTAGCATCTAATCTTATATTTGGCTGTGATTTCGTTTTAAGCTTAGTTTGGGGATTGTGAAAAGTCAAGGATGATGAACTCCCGTTCTTAAAGCCTTTTAAATAAATAACAAAAAATTTAGTTTTTATCTATTATTAAATAAACGGTTAAAACGGGGATGCTTGCGAAACAAATAATTTTGAACATTCTTAATGGACCTTTTCTGTTCTTGTTTGATTGTGAGGGGTCATAAGTTAAGGGGGGTTAAATTATTTATTTACGGGCGTGTTTTATAAACATTGCTTGTGGGACCAGCAATGGTTTAGTGTGAGGGAATTTGATGTGCGCTAAAACACACATCATTTATAACCCGAAAAACGCTATTAAACAGACTAAAAACTAAAATATGCTTAATATTATTGCAAATATGTTTGGTTTGTGTTTTTATGTTTTGGAGGTACAAGGGATTGAAAATAAAGCAAAAACGGTGACTTTCGGCCAAGATTCGACGACGTTTGCGCGTTTTTCGAGATCAAGACGAAGTCGTTAATATTTCCCTAGCACGCCATTAGAAAGAGCACGAAAATTCGAGTCTGACGGTGCTTTCATCTCTCATTGGGTCGGCCCGGCACCATTTATAAGATTAAAGTCCACATCGAGGCGACAAATTTTGGCTTGTATTAGGGCTACTTAAGCAAGGCACCATTCTTGTCTCTTATTTCCTTAAGGGTCTTTATGATCATGATTGGACCAATCTCTTTTGGCTCCTATTCCTTAGGCTCTTTGAGGGCACAAAACAAGACAAAACATTAAGCAACTTATTAAACTCAGTCCTTTTGTAGGCTACAAACATCGGCCACGCCTCTCCGACAAGGATGTAGCTAACATATTTCGACTTTGGATTATATAGTAAATAAAAACCGATGCCTTTTATCTCGAAGCACATCGAAGCGAGTCGACAAGGGTTATTCTAGTATTTTGTTTTTATGTCACCGGGACTCTTCCCCTTATATGAAAACTCCAACATCGGCTCCGCTCACGATCCGATGAAGTAATCTGGCAGAGATACTTATTTTTTATTATTTTGTATTTTTAAGCCAAATTAAGTAAATTATGATGGGTAATCATTTCCTAATCACATAGGAGCTTAAGAAACTTCTATTAAACTAATTATTAACCAAAACTCCATACAATTAATTTATTAAACATTCTATAAATGTGAAACAAGATATGGGAGAAAAAACCACTATTAATAAATATGAGCTTGAAAGAAAACCAACTATTCTACGTTTAGCATCATGACTTATAAATAACACTATCATTTCTTGTTCTTCACAAAAGAAATTTGCAAATACTTAGCCTATATAAAATCCAACTCGGCATATTTAAAATCTACTTGAGATTAGCACAAGCTTTTATTTACTAACGATTTCAAGTCTTGCATATTTAAAGTCTACGTGAGACTAGCACAAACTATCATCATTAATTGTTAAGGGAGAAAGCTAGAACTCTACACGTACGATCGGGTCAAAAATTACTTCTTATTCTTTTACCACGAAAAAACATACATTCTTAACACATTTTATTTTTTTATTTTTTTTTTTTTAAATAACAAGGCTGGGAAATTTTAAAATTTTGCTATTTTGTGGGGGGGGGGGAAAACAGGTACCGTGAGAACCAAAACAATAGACAAGAACATCAAATCGATAGATTCCCTTCCCCAAACTAAAACGAAAAATTGTCTATTGTTTTATTAAAGGTCGGGTTATCTACGAAAATTAAGCCGATTTATGAAGTATGCAAAGATAAACGTAATCGATAAGGATGAAAGGATATGGAATCTCCCCAAACTATATTTCACACAAAGGATGTGAGAGAGCTCGGAGTAGAAGGTGAGGGGAAACAACACCGGACACGAGAGGCTTTATAAGAATTTGTGGGGAGATCTGCAAAAATCACATCAAAAACTAACATACATCCGAGCAAATCGGGGCGGAATATAAAGAGAACAAGCCTCTCTCAACACAACACATAGATAAGAAAATAGAAAGAAAATAGAAAGGATAAGCATGGGGTGAACTCCATGTAGGGCTTGTTTTTGATCACCGAGTCGCAAAGTCGACTCTGATCCCTGAATTTAGTTGTCTTAGGGTAAGTTGGAGGTTCTGGATAAACCAACGGTGGTTGTAATCCCATCCATAGTATTTTGCTTAAGACAGTGGCAATTGAATTTGATAATATAGAACCCTTAGTCTTGAGACAACTTGGCAGTGCCATAAGGATAAACTTCGGTGATTGTGAAAGGTCCGGACTGGTATGTGCTTAATTACACATACCTTTTACCTTTAAAAACGAGCTAAAATAACCAAAAACGGACTTAAAATGCCAAATATACGCTTGTTTTGCTAATTGTGTTGTGCAGGAACGGATAACTAAGAAAAGGACGAAAAACAAAGCCAAAACAACAAAACCGGACTCGGAATGGAAAAGACTGTGAAAGACAAAGCCAAATCAAAGCCGTAATGTTTTAATCAGTCATAAAAGTCAACAGATAAGTCAACTGCGCCAAAAGACAAGTCAACCCAAGTCAACCCCGAGGCCAAAAGTCCAAAATATAAGTTTAGGGACTGAAACTTGTAAACTCCTCTAAATCCTATATTTTAAAGAAGTAACAGAAAAGAGAAAAAAGAAGAGAAGGGCCAAATTGCCAAATTGGCAAAGTTATACTTTATGGACCAATTCTGCCAAGTCCATAGAGTTATAACCACCAAGGACGGGTTCATGGTAAATGATGATATATAAACTCTTGTGGGACTTAAACCTGTCAAGTTTCCCCAAAAGGTTATAAACACAAGGACGAAGGATGCAATGAGGTTATTAACCTTCAAGGACCAAACATGTCAACTCCCCAAAACTATACTCTGTCTCTCCCCAACACCTTTTCCCGCCTCTTTTGAAACCCAAAACCCACTCACGGGTTAACACCCCCTCCTTTTACCCTGCAACCTAAACCACACCATGGACAAACCATTCCCCCCTCCTCCACTACCTTTCCCAGCTACAAATGTGCCATGTTGGCAATCCAAACCCACACAAAACCCAATCTATGGCTTATATCACTCGACTTGGAAACCAAGGACTATCAAGGGCTACGATTTGCTTGGTATTGCACTCACACAACAAACACAACCCTTTTGTGTGTCTACAAACAAGCACAACAGCAAGAGACCAAGAGGAAGACACAAGCATAGTCGTTTTTTCCTATATATAGCTTTGTAAAGCCATTGTGGCAAAAAAGTTAGTTTTTAAGTAGTTTTTAGTGTAGTTTAAAAAAATAGTTTAATTGTCTTTAAGCTACTTTCTTTTATGCACTTGTAATTCTCAACTTTAATGAAAATTTAAGCCGTTTTTACTTCATAAGCTCTCAATAAGCTCATTTGAGCTTATTCTTGTTAATAAGCTTCAATTCAGTTTAAAACTTTGTAAAAGCCTTTAAGTACTGTTTTCAGCTCATTTAGTTTAAAAGTTTTTATTTGGATTCAAATTGAGCAAGTTTGGAAGCTACAAGGGGTAATAAGCTCTTATAAGCTCATTTAGCTTATTAAGCTGGTTTAGAGGCTAAGGAGCCATTAGGTGTTTGTTTTTTAAGCCACTCACTCTACAAGAGTGGCTTAGGTCTGAGACTCCAAAATAATCAAGGTTACATTTCTCATATTTCATTTAGCTTAATTTTAGCTTAAATCAGTTGCTTATTTTTATTCAATTTTGCTTAATTCTCTTCAAACATGTTTGTTTAGGTTTGATATTAAGCTGTTTTAAGTTTTCATTAAATGAAATTTGTGTAATATCACTTTATCCTTTTAAACTGTCATTGTTAGTATAACAAGCTAGTAGAGAAACTAGCTTAATCTCATTAATAAGCTGTTACTTTTAGTGTTAAAATAGCTTAAGTAGGTCATTTTAAGTAGAAGTAGATAAAATGTTTTAGCAGCTTTAGCTTTAAAATAGTTCTTAAGTACAATTTAGTTTTGTCAGTTAGATTTAAGGAGTGTTTGGTTTATAGTGTATTTGACTCTTTAAGTCAACAATTTACTGTCAATTCATGTTATACATTTGAGGATTCCATAGTTAACAAGTTTTAAGTAAGTTTTTAGAGTTAGTTTATGAATTCACAAAGTTTTTAGTATAATATTTGATAGCTAGCACCAGGGCAGTTTTAGCTCAAATAGATTTAGTGAGTAGGATTGTTTAAAGCATGTTAGAGTTCAAAATTGATTTGTGCTCACTCAAATGCATTTGTTGGAGTGGTTTAGAAGCTCTAAATCTTGAACTTTAGACCTGCACTTTAGTGTGTGCCAATTGCATCAGCAAACAGCAGTTTATACTGCTGTTGCTTGCCATTTTCTATACACTTTTTAGAATTTGAAAGTAGGAATTAGAATTTAGAATTTAGCACACTAATAATACTCCATTAGCTTAATCTAGATAAGCTCTTTAGTTTCAATGTTAAGCTCTTAGACTAGCTTATTTTAGCCTGCAAAAGTAGTACAGCAGCATGTAGATTTCTAGCTTATTTTCTATTTTGATTTTCATTTCTAGTTTTAATTTTGAAAAACCTTTTATCTAGGTTAGTTTTATATTCCTAGCATAGCTTATTTCCAAATTTTCAGCTTTTAAGGTTTAGTATTAAGCTGTTTAGCTTATAAAAAAGCTCAAAACAGTTTTAAGCCTAAACTTGCACTTTTTCAGTTCAAATTTCTTGTTATTTCTGTTAAACACCTAGCTTATTTTTTTTAGAAATCTCTTGCACATATCTTAATCTACATTTAGCTTCTTTTACTTTCCATTTTCATTTAGTTATAAGCTAGAAATAAGCCATTATCTAAAAAAGCTCTTAAATCACTAGTTTCTGTGAACAGGAACTAAAGGCTTAATTTCTAGCTTATTTAGTTGTTAAAAGGAGAAAGTGTCTTTGTTAATGTTGTTTAGAATAAGCTCCTCTACAAGTTTTTAGTTTTAAGATTTTGCTGAAAATCACTTTTTAATAAGCCAAAAAAATAAGCTAGATCGTAGGGTTGGTTTTGTAATGTTTCCATAGTAGAGGGGTACCCGTTTTAACTATAGTGTAAATTCATAATAATTTGCCCGCCTACCCTTTACTTTGGTTTCTTACATTTTCTACCCTAGACTTTTCGAAAAATAAAAAAGGGGGAAAGACAAGAGGCCCGGGTGAGCAAGACTCGAACCCGGGACCTCTCGATACAAACCCCCTTTATAACACCACTCTTACCACTGCGCCCTTGGGTCTTTTTCGTTAAAGACTCAAGGGCACTTGGTATTTATGTACGTTTTGACTCATAAGCTTATATAAGCTGTACAGCTTATTTACGGGCTTATTGCATAAGCTGATTGGTGTTTCTTATTTTTCGTAGGTACTTTATAGAGTAAAGTATTTTTTGTAAATTTTTCAGAATTTTTAGTAATCGTTTAATATTTTTTATAATTTAATTTAGATAAAAGTTTATTTAATTCATAAAAAATACAAAAATTATCAAAAAAATATTTTGTTTTTTTAGAAAATTTTATTTTGTCATCTAGTTTGTAGGAAA